>JARSSU010046520.1:0-28300 GCA_029619165.1 Eurosta solidaginis
CTCGGGATTCGTCCGGCATCCCGTCGGGGTCATTTCGGGACTTTTTCGCGACTAATACGGGATCATTCGGCATCATTTCTGGATGGTTTTCGGGATCCGTCCGGGATCTCGTCGGGGTTATTTGGGGACTTTTTCGGGATCATTTGGGGGCTCTTCCGGCATCATTTCTGGATGGTTTTCGGGATCCGTCCTTGATCTCGTCGGGGCCATTTGGGGACTTTTTCGGGATCATTTGGGGGCTCTTCCCGCATCATTTCTGGATGGTTTTCGGGATCCGTCCGGGATCTCGTCGGGGTCATTTGGGGACTTTTTCGGGATCATCTGGGGGCTCTTCCGGCATCATTTCTGGATGGTTTTCGGGATCCGTCCGGGATCTCGTCTGGGTCATTTGGGGACTTTTTCGGGACCATTTGGGGGCTCTTCCGGCATCATTTCTGGATGGTTTTCGGGATCCGTCCGGGATCTCGTCGGGGTCACTTGGGAACTTTTTCGGGATCATTTTGGGGCTCTTCCGGCATTATTTCTGGATGGTTTTCGGGATCATTTGGGGGCTCTTCCCGCATCATTTCTTGATGGTTTTCGGGATCCGTCCGGGATCTCGTCGGGGTCATTTGGGGACTTTTTCGGGATCATCTGGGGGCTCTTCCGGCATCATTTCTGGATGGTTTTCGGGATCCGTCCGGGATCTCGTCGGGGTCACTTGGGGACTTTTTCGGGATCATTTTGGGGCTCTTCCGGCATTATTTCTGGATGGTCCTCGGGATTCGTCCGGCATCCCGTCGGGGTCATTTCGGGACTTTTTCGCGACTAATACGGGATCATTCGGCATCATTTCTGGATGGTTTTCGGGATCCGTCCGGGATCTCGTCGGGGTCATTTGGGGACTTTTTCGGGATCATTTGGGGGCTCTTCCGGCATCATTTCTGGATGGTTTTCGGGATCCGTCCTTGATCTCGTCGGGGCCATTTGGGGACTTTTTCGGGATCATTTGGGGGCTCTTCCCGCATCATTTCTGGATGGTTTTCGGGATCCGTCCGGGATCTCGTCGGGGTCATTTGTGGACTTTTTCGGGATCATCTGGGGGCTCTTCCGGCATCATTTCTGGATGGTTTTCGGGATCCGTCCGGGATCTCGTCGGGGTCACTTGGGCACTTTTTCGGGATCATTTTGGGGCTCTTCCGGCATTATTTCTGGATGGTTTTCGGGATCCGTCCGGGATCCCGTCGGGGTCATTTCGGGACTTTTTCGCGACTAATACGGGATCATTTGGGAACCCTCTCGGCATCATTTCTGGATGGTTTTCTTTATCCGTCCGGGATCCCGTCGGGGTCATTTCGGGACTTTTTCGCGACTAATACGGGATCATTTGGGAACCCTTTCGGCATCATTTCTGGATAGTTGTCGGGATCCCGTCACGGTAATTTCGGGACTATTAGGGGATCCTTTGAGGACCTTTCCGGCATTATTTCTGGATTGTTTTCGGAATCCTTTCGGGATCACGTCAGGGTCATTTTGGGACTTTTTCGGGGCTAATACGGGATCATTTGGGGATCCT
The DNA here is from genome assembly GCA_029619165.1 of Eurosta solidaginis. Classification (NCBI taxonomy): domain Eukaryota; kingdom Metazoa; phylum Arthropoda; class Insecta; order Diptera; family Tephritidae; genus Eurosta; species Eurosta solidaginis. The sequence goes on from JARSSU010046520.1 coordinate 1,556, forward strand.
CTAGGGGTCGTTTCGTGACTTTTTCTGTTTTATAATTTCTTGATGGTTTGCCGGATCCACCAGGGTCATTTCGGGACCATTTTGGGATCATTTGGGGACCCTTCCGAGATCATTTCTGGATCCGTCCGGGATGCCGTAGGAGCCATTTCGGGATTTTTTGTTACTTTTCCGGGATAGTTTTGGACCCTTCCGGGATCATTCCTGGATCTGTGCGGGATCCCATCTGGGTCATTTCCGGACTATTTCGGGATCATTATGGGATCCTTCCGGAATGATTTGTGTATGGTTTTCGCGATCCGTCGTTGATTCCCTCGGAGCCATTTCGGAACTTTTTCTGGAGTATGTCGGGGTCATTTGGGGACTTTTTCGGGATCATTTGGGGGCTCTTCCGGCATAATTTCTGTATGGTTTTCGGGATCCGTTCGGGATCCTGTCACGGTCATTTCGGGACTATTAAGGGATCATTTGAGGACCTTTCCGGCATCATTTCTGGATAGTTTTCGGAATCCTTTCGGGATCCCGTCAGGGTCTTTTCGGAACTATTGGGAGATCATTTGAGGACCTTTCCGGCATCATTTCTGTATGGTTTTCGGTATCCGTTCAGGATCCCGTCGGAATAATTGCGGGACTTTTTCGGGACCATTTGGTGTCCCTTCCGGCATCATTTCTGGATGGTTTTTGGGATTCGTCCGGCATCCCGTCGGGGTCATTTCGTAACTATTAGGAGATCATTTGAGGACCTTTCCGGCATCATTTCTGGATAGTTTTCGGGATCCTTTCGGGGTCCAGTCAGGGTCATTTCGGGACTTTTTCGGGATCATTTAGAGATGGCTTTCAGGATTCGTCCGGGAACCCGTCAGGGTAATTTCTGAACTTTTCCGAGACTATTTCGGGATAATTTTGGGACTTTCTCAAGATCATTTCTGGATGGATTTCGGGACCAGTCCGTGATGCCGTCAGGGTAATTTTGGTATTAGGTGATCATTTGAGGACCTTTCCGGCATCACTTCGGGATGGTTTTCGGTATCCGATCAGGATCCCGTCGGAATCATTGCGGGACTTTTTCGGGATCATTTGGGGTCCCTCCCAAGATCATTTCTGGATGGATTTCGGGATCTGTCCGGGATCCCGTCGGGAACATTTAGGGGTGCGTTCTAGATCCCGTCAGGGTCATTTCGGGACTTCTTCGGGAATATATCGGGATCATTTCCGGATGGTTTATGGGATCCGTCCATGACCCCTTAAGGGTCATTTCGGGACTATTAGGTGATCATTTGAGGACCTTTCCGGCATCACTTCTGGATGATTTTCGGTATCCGTTCGGGATCCCGTCGGAATCAATGCGGGACTTTTTCGGAATAATTTGGGATTCTTTCCGGCATCATTTCTGGATGGTTTTCGGGATTTGTCCAGGATCCCGTCGGGGTTATTTCGGGACCTTTTCGGTTCTAATACGGGATCATTTGGGGATCCTCTAGGGGTCGTTTCGTGACTTTTTCTGTGTTATTTCGGGATCATTTTGGGACCCTTTCGGCATAATTTCTTGATGGTTTGCCGGATCCATCAGGGTCATTTCGGGACCATTTTGGGATCATTTGGGGACCCTTTCGAGATCATTTCTGGATCCGTCCGGGATGCCGTAGGATCCATTTCGGGATTTTTTGTTACTTTTCCGGAATAGTTTTTGCACCTTTCCGGGATCATTTCTGGATCTGTGTGGGATCCCATCTGGGTCATTTACAGACTATTTTGGGATCATTTTGGGATCCTTCCGGAATCATTTCTGTATGGTTTTCGCGATCCGTCGTGGATCCCCTCGGAGCCATTTCGGAACTTTTTCTGGAGTATGTCGGGATAATTTAGGGAGGGTCCTGGATATTTTCTGGATGGTTTTTGAGATCCGCCCAGGAGCCCGTCAGGGTCATTTCGGAACCTTTTCGGGATCATTTTGGAACACCTTCAGGGATCATTTCTGTGTGGTTCTCTGGATACGTCTAGAGTCGGTTTTTTTGGGACTATTCGGGGAACTTTTGGAGACCCTTTCGGGGCATTTCTGGATGGCTTTCGGGATCCGTCCGCGATAGCGTGGGGGTCATTTCGTATCTTTTTCTGGATAATTTCGGGATCATTTGGGATCCTATCAGGTTATCAGCTCATTTAGTTATTTTTTTTACTCAATTACAAAAATAAAATGCATTAGACAGAAAACAAAATTTTAAACAGATAATAAGCAGGCTAACGCGAATAGCCCATATATTTAAATTTCTCCTTGCGGACGGGGCCGCGGGTAAAGGCTAGTATATATTATAAATGGGAAAGTTTGGATGTTTGGATGTTTGTCCAGACGTTTGTCTTTGTGACTCAATCACGCAAGAACGGCTGGACCGATTTGGATGAAATTTTGCACGCATATAGCCAATAGTCTAGAAGGATATACTAGCTATATATTTTTGAAAGGGGCGTGGTCCCCGCCCCCTAGGAACAGTTATAATTTAATTATTATATTTTTTCGTCTTTGCGACTGAATCACGCCAGAATGGCTACACGGATTTTGATGAAATTTGGGACACAGAGAGTAGTCTACTAGCGAAATTTTTTTCGAACATGGAAAGAGGGGTGGGGTCCCACGACCTCTTCGAGCAATTACTTTTTAATAATTTTTACACATTATAACTTTACGTATACTGGCCTTCACCATTATCACAAACTCAAGGGGTCAAATAAGTCGAGGGCTTACAAAGTAAGCAGTGACACCCTCCGCCCCCCCCCCTTTATCTTCCTCTCTGGTGTAAAATCTATAAATTGTTAATGTTGCCAATATTTACCGTAAGAAATATATTTTGTTGTCCAATTGAAAATAAAAGTCCACAATTCATATACTTAATTCACAAACTTTAATGTTCAATTCAAATAGCATATATGTACATGTAGGTAGCAATGTATGACTAATGTAATAATGATAAATGTTAACGCATGCGGTTAGAAGCGAGCGATTATGTAGACTAAAAAATAACTGCAAAGTTTAATAACGATCTAGTCCAATGCCCTAAAAAGTGCATAGCATAACAGAAAAAGAGACGACAAAAATATTTAACCTTTTTGTTGATCGCCTGCATTAACCCTTATACAAAATTAAAATAAGAAGTTTAGAAAATGATTATATGAACGCAACAGTTATAACTCAATATAAATTTTCTCCTAAATCAAGAGTTTTTGGTATCTGGCACATACAGATCGAGATCTAGACAATTTTGGAGGAACGATCAGTGGTCCTCTCCTTTTACTCCCGCCATCCGCCCTCCTTCAATTGTTTTTATTGGCACGCTTTTATTAGCTTTACCTGCATGTTTCTATGTAACTTTTCATTCGCTCCACTGCGCCTGCTGCCTTATTAACATGGTTTTATAATTAGCTTCACCATATTTGTAATCTCGTAAGGGTCATATGGAGATCCTTCCGAGATCATTTCTGGATGGTTTTCGGGATCGGTCCGGGATCCCGCCGGTGAAATTTCGGGACTATTTCGGGATCATTTTGGGACCCTTTCGGGATCATTTCTGTATAGTTTTCGGGATCCGTCCGGGATCCCGTCGGGGTTATTTTGGGACATTTTCGGGACTATTCCGGAATCATTTCGGGATTATTTCGCGATTATTTGGGGACCCTTCCGGCATCATTTCTGGATGGTTTTCGGGATCATTTGCGTACCTTCGAGAGATAAATTCTTGATGGTTGCCGGGATCATTACGGGACTTTTTCGGGGTTATTTTGGGTCCCTTTAGGCATCATTTCTGTATGGTCTTTGGGATTCGTCCGGCATCCCGTCGGGGTCATTTCGGGACTTTTTCGCGACTAATACGGGATCATTTGGGGACCCCTTCGGCATCATTTCTGGATGGTTTTCGGGATCCGTCTGGGATCTCGTCGGGGTAATTTGGGGACTTTTTCGGGATCATTTGGGGGCTCTTCCGGCATCATTTCTGGATGGTTTTCGGGATCCGTCCGGGATCTCGTCGGGGTCATTTGGGCAATTTTTCGGGATCATTTGGGGGCTCTTGCGGCATCATTTCTGGATGGTTTTCGGGATCTGTCCGGGATCCCGTCGGGGTCATTTCGGGACTTTTTCGCGCCTAATACGGGATCATTTGGGAACCCTTTCGGCATCATTTCTGGATGGTTTTCGGGATCCGTCCCGGATCTCGTGGGGTCATTTGGGGACTTTTTCGGGATCGTTTGGGGGATCTTCCGGCATCTTTTCTGGATGGTTTTCGGGATCCGTCCGGGATCTCATCGGGGTCAGTTGGGGACTTTTTCGGGATCATTTGGGGGCTCTTCCGGCATCATTTCTGGATGGTTTTCGGGATCCGTCCGGGATCCCGTCGGGGTAATTTCGGGACTTTTTCGTGACTAATACGGGATCATTTGGGAACCCTTTCGGCATCCTTTCTGGATGGTTTTCGGGATCCGTCCGGGATCCCGTCGGGGTGATTTCTGGACTTTTTCGCGACTAATACGGGATCATTTGGGAACCCTTTCGGCATCATTTCTGGATGGTTTTCGGGATCCCATCAGGGTAATTTCAGGGCTATTAGGGGATCCTTTGGGGACCTTTCCGGCATCATTTCTGGATAATTTTCGGGATCTTGTGGTCCCTCCCAAGATCATTTCTGGATGGATTTCGGGATCCGCCCGGGAGCTCGTCAGGGTCATTTCGGAACCTTTTCGGGATCATTTTAGAACGTCAGGGATCATTTCTGTGTGGTTCTCTGGATACGTCTAGAGTCGGTTTTTTTGGGACTATTCGGGGAACTTTTGGAGACCCTTTCGGGGCATTTCTGGATGGTTTTCGGGATCCGTCCGCGATAGCGTGGAGTTCATTTCGTCGCTCTTTCTGGATAATTTCGGGATCATTTGGGATCCTATCAAGTTATCAGCTCATTTAGTTCTTTTTTTTACTCAATTACAAAAATAAAATGCATTAGACAGAAAACAAAATTTTAAATAGAAAACTTGATAAGCAGGCTAACGCGAATAGCCCATATATTTAAATTTCTCCTTGCGGACGGGGCCGCGGGTAAAGGCTAGTCTAAGCTAATATATATTATAAATGGCAAAGTTTGGATGTTTGGATGTTTGTCCAGACGTTTGTTTTGTGAATCAATCACGCAAGGACGGCTGGACGGATTTGGATGAAATTTGGCACACATATAGCAAATAGTCTAGAAGGATCTACTAGCAATATATTTTTCAAAAGGGGCGTGGCCCCGGCCCTTAGGAACAGTTATAATTTATTTATTATATTTTTTAATTTTTGCGACTGAATCACGCCAGAACGGCTACACGGATTTTGATGAAATTTGGGACACAGACAGTAGTCTACTAGCGAAATTTTTTCCGAACAAGTAAAGAGGGGGGGTTCCACGACCCCTTCGAGCAATTATTTTTTAATCATTTTTAAACATTATAACTTTACGTATACTGGCCTTCACCAATATCACAGACTCGATGGGTCAAATAAGTCGAGGGCTTACAAAGTGAGCAGTGACACCCTCCGTCCCCCCCCCTTTTCCCTCCCCCTCTGGTGTAAAATCTATAAATTGTTATAACTCAATATAAATTTTCTCCTAAATAAATAGTTTTTGGTATCTGGCACATACAGATCGAGATCTAAACAATTGTGGAAAAACGAGTAGCGGTGCTTCTCCTCCCGCCATCCGCCCTCCTTCAGTTGTTTTTATTAGCACGCTTTTATTAGCTTTACCTGTATGTTTCTTTGTAATTCTTCATTCGCTCCAACGCGCCTGCTGCCTTATTAAATGGTTCTACAATTAGCTTCGTCTTATTTGTAATCCCGTTGGGGTCATATCGATACCCTTCCGGGAACATTTTTGGATGGTTTTCGCGATCCGTCCGGGATCCCGCTGAGGTCATTTCGGGACTTTTTCGGTACTATTTCGGGATCATTTTGGGACCCTTCCGGGATCATTTCTGTATAGTTTTCGGGATCCGTCCGGGATCCCGCCGGGGTTATTTTGGGATATTTTCGGGACTATTCCGGGATCATTTCGGAACTATTTCCCGATCATTTAGGGACCTTTCGGGCATCATTTCTGGATGAGTTTCGGCATCCGTTCGGCATCCCGTCGGGGTATTTTCGGGATCATTTGCGTACCTTTGAGAGATAAATTCCTGATGGTTTCCGGGATCATTACGGGACTTTTTCGGGGTCATTTTGGGTCCCTCTGCCATCATTTCTGGATGGTTTTCGGGATCCGTCGGGATCCCGTACGGGGTAATTTCGAGACTTTTTCGGGATCATTTGGGGTCCCTTCCGGCATCATTTCCGGATGGTTTTCGGGATCCGTCCGGGATCATTTCGGGACTATTAGGGGATCATTTGAAGACCTTTCCGGCATCATTTCTGCATAGTTTCCGGGATCCGTCGGGGATATCGTCGGGGTAATTTCGAGACTTTTTCTCGACTAATACGGGATCATTTGGGACACCCTTTCGGCACCATTTCTGGATGGGTTTCGGGATCCGTCCGGGATCTCGTCAGGGTCATTTCGGCACTTTTGTCCGACTAATACGGGATTATTTGGGGACCCTTTCGCCATCATTTCTGGATGGTTTTCGGGATCCGTCCAGGATCATTTCGGGACTATTAGGGGATCATTTGAAGACTTTTCCGGCATCATTTCTGCATATTTTCCGGGATCCGTCGGGGATATCGACGGGGTCATTTCGGGACTATTTCGGGATAATTTCTGCATAGCTTCCGGAGTTCGTCTGGCATCCCGTCGGAGCCATTTCGGGACCTTTTCTCGACTAATACGGGATCATTTGGGACACCCTTTCGGAATCATTTCTGGATGGGTTTCGGGATCCGTCCGGGATCTCGTCAGGGTCATTTCGACACTTTTGTCCGACTAATACGGGATTATTTGCGGACCCTTTCGGCATCATTTCTGGATGGTTTTCGGGATCCGTCCAGGATCATTTCGGGACTATTAGGGGATCATTTGAAGACCTTTCCGGCATCATTTCTGCATATTTTCCGGGGTCAGTCGGGGATATCGACGGGGTCATTTCGGTACTATTTCGGGATCATTTCTGCATAGCTTCCGGAGTTCGTCCGGGATCCCGTCCGGGTCATTTCGGGACTTTTTCTCTACTAATACGGGATCACTTCTGGATGGTTTTCGGGATCCGTCCGGGATCATTTCGGGACTATTAGCCGATCATTTGAAGACCTTTCTTTCATCATTTCTGCATAGTTTCCGAGATCCGTCGGGGATCTCGACGGGGTCATTTCGGAACTATTTCGGGATTATTTGGGGTACCTACCGGGATCACATATGGATGATTTTTGGTATCCGTCCGGGATACCGTCGGGATCTTTTTCGGGATCATTTGGGGTCCCTTCCAGCATCATTTCTGAATGGATTTCGGGATCCGTCCAGGAGTCGGGGTCATTTTGGGACTTTTTCGAGATCATTTGGGTCCCTTCCAGCATCATTTCTGGATGGTTTTCGGGATCCGTCGGGATCCCGTCAGTGTCATTTCGGTACTTTTTTGGGACTATTTCGGAATCATTTTGGGACCCCTCCTTACTAATTTCTGCATGATTTTCGGGATCTGTCCGGGATCCCGTCGGAGTTATTTCGGGACTTTTTTGGGACTATTTCGGGATCATATGGGGACCCTTTAGGGTTCATTTCGTGACATTTTTTGTATTATTTCGGGATCATTTGGAGGGTCCCCCTCTCGGCATCGTTTCTGGAATTATTTCGAGATTCCGTCCGGGATCACGTCAGGGTAAATTCGGAACTTTTTCGGGACTATTTCGGAATCATTTTGGGATCCCTCCGGGATAATTTCTGGATGATCTTCCGGAGCTGTCCGGGATCCCGTCGGAGCTTTTCGGGACTATTCCGGACAATTTCGGGATCATTTGCCGACCCTTCAGAGATCAATTCTGGATGATTTTCGGGATCCGTCCGGGATCCCGTCAGTGTCATTTCGGGACTTTTTCGGGACTATTTCGGAATCATTTTGGGACCCCTCCTTGATAATTTCTGCATGATTTTCGGGATCTGTCCGGGATTCCGTCGGAGTTTTTTCGGGACTATTTCGCAATCTTTTGCGGACCCTTCAGAGATCAATTCTGGATGGTTTTCTGGATCCCGTCAGGGTCATTTCACGAATTTTTCGGGACTATTTCGGAAACATTTTGGGACCCCTCCTGGTTAATTTCTGGATGATTTTCGGGATCTTTCCGGGAATTTTATTATCATCTTGGGACCCTTCCGGGATCATTTTAGGTCTCTTCGCAACCGGTAGTTCAGCACACATGCCTTTTTAAATTATGAGCTTTTATGGCCGTGAATTTGCTGCTAATTATTCGTAATTAAAATTCAATATGTTTTATCTTCAATCTAACAAAGCTTTTTGGATCTATTTTTGAGTTTTTAAATTAATCGTGTAACGAACTGTTATAACTAAAATTACACTTTTTGTAATATTTTAACCAACTAAATACCCGAAAAAGCAACACTATTTTCATCTAAAAAATTCTCTTTGATTTTAGCTTATTGTAGTTTCACTCCTTTGTTCTGTGAGTAGTAATTCTTTCACCCCTCTCATATCAGTTAATTTAATTTAAAAACAAAGCGTGCCTTTCAGCTTATCTTCTAATTTAGTTCTTTTTTTTTACTAAATTACAATTAGACAAAAATAATTTTTAAACAGATAACAGGCTACGTGTACTCCATAAAGACTGCGACGCGGGTAGTGTACTCTAGACCACTCTCTGTTTGTACAATATGGGTATCAAGTGAAAGGTGTTAATGAGTATTTTAAAAGGGAGTGGTGGTAGTTTTATATGTGAAGACATGTTCGAGGTATTGACCAAAATGTGGACCACGGGTGACCCAGAACATCATCTTTCGGGTAACGCTAATTTATTTATATATGTAATACCACGAACAGTATTCCTGCCAAGATTCCAAGGGCTTTTGATTTCGCCCTGCAGAACTTTTTCATTTTCTTCTACTTAATATGGTAGGTGTCACACTCATTTTGCAAAGTTTTTTTCTAAAGTTATATTTTGCGTCAATAAACCAATCCAATTACCATGTTTCATCCCTCTTTTCGTATTTAGTATAGAATTATGACATTTTTTTCATTTTTCGCAATTTTCGATATCGAAAAAGTGGTCGTGGTCATAGTCGGATTTTGGCCATTTTTTACACCAATACAAAGTGAGTTCAGATAAGTACGTGAACTGAGTTTGGTAAAGTTATATCGATTTTTGCTCAAGTTATCGTGTTAACGACCGAGCGGAAGGACAGACGGTCGACTGTGTATAAAAACTGGGCGTGGCTTCAACCGATTTCGCCCTTTTTCACAGAAAACCGTTATCGTCCTAGAATCTAAGCCCCTACCAAATTTCACAGGGATTGGTGAGTTTTTGCTCGACATATGGCATTAAAAGGTATCATAGACAAATTAAATGAAAAAGGGCGGGCACCATATCATACTGGAGTCGAATGTTGACATAATTTACTTATATACTGTAAAATATTAAATTTTTTGTTAAAATTTGACTTAAATATTTTTTTTTAAGTGGGCGTGGTCGTTCTCCGATTTTGCTAATTTTTATTAAGCATACATACAGTAATAGGAGTAACGTCCCTGCCAAATTTCATCATGATATCTTCAACGACTGCCAAATTACAGCTTGCAAAGCTTGTAAATTACCTTCTTTTAAAAGCGGGCGGTGCCATGTCCCATTGTCCAAAATTTTACTAATTTTCTATTCTGCGTCATAAGTTCAACTCACGTACCAAGTTTCATCGCTTTATCTGTCTTTTGGTAATGAATTATCGCACTTTTTCGGTTTTTCGAAATTTTCGATATCGAAAAATTGGGCGTGGTTATACTCCGATATCGTTCATTTTAAATAGCGATCTGAGACGAGTGCCCAGGAACCTACATACCAAATTTCATCAACATACCTCAAAATTTACTCAAATTATCGTGTTAACTGACAGACGGACGGACGGACGGACATGGCTCAATCAAGTTTTTCTTCGATACTGATGATTTGGTATATGGAACTCTATATCTATCTCGAATCCTTTATACCTATACAACCAACCGTTATCCAATCAAAGTTAATATACTCTGCGAGCTCTGCTCAACTGAGTATAAAAAAAAACACATTTATGAGCCCAAAATCCTATAGAAAAATCGATGCGCGATATTGATTAATAAATCGACCCAGTCTAATATACATATATTATAATCAAGATCTTGTTCAAAGTTTTAATGAGACTTTAACTTTTAGTTGTTCTTGAAGAGAATGCAGGGCCCCAAAAAGGGAAAAATAACATTTATGAGGGGGGTTTTGTCGAAGGCTGCGGTAACGCTCAGTCAATCCAGAGTCGAGGAAAGGTCCCAGAAACCGCTACTGAAAAAAGCACAGAATTTATGTGTTACGAACACACACACACACACACGCACGCGGCAAGAGGTGTTAGGAGGACAGCATCTTTCCGTGCCAAGATGTTGGGGAAGGTAGGAGCGCGGCATCTAACGGTCGTCGGCAGGGCGATTAAACGGTGGTAGAGTAGCAGGCGGCTAAGGGTTGTCGTAACAGTAGTGGTATCAGCATGGCGGCTCAACGATGGTAGGGTAGCGGACAGCCAACGATCGTCGTAGCAGCAGGGCGGTGTGGTAGCAATGGCGGGGTCAGCACGGTGGCGGAACGGCGGCAGAATAGTGAACGGCCAACGGTCGTCGTAGCAGCAGAGGTATGTTAGCAGTGGCGATTATTCTTTCATGGGTAGTTGTCGGTGGTATAGGCGGTATTGGATGGAACGGTGACCTGCGAGGAATGAAGTGATAGTTAGTGCTGGCTCGCTAACTGGACACCACCGCCAGTTGTACTAGCCGGAACTCCGTAGGCCGCTCCTTCTCTTAGCTTGGGCAAGGACGTGATAGCCTTAGAGGCGGCGTCCATTGCCACGCAAGCGTTAGGTGCTCAGTGCCATGACGGCACCCACTTACACTCCGGCTCGCCGAAGGCACCAACGCTACGCAGCTGTAGAATGGGGTCGGCTTGAACCATGGCTGAGGGAAAGGGTTGCCAATCATGCGGCGACACCCCGCTTCCTTAGCCTGTCAGCTGCCAGATCGAAATCGTCCTATCCCAAATATTTTTCAAGCATTTCCCATTTCAGGATTTGTCACTGTCAATGCTTTTCATTAACTCCGTCTTATGTCAAAATGCATTGTACTTATGCTTAGATAGGGAGTTTTTGAAACAAATTTTGTATTTTTGAATAACATTTTGTCGTACGGCATTCTTCAAAGAATTTGGAAAGAATTGCCAATTGACGAAAAATTTAGTAGAAAATTATTTATTTCCTCCAAAACCTGTTGGCATTTAGAAATTTATTATCACTACTAATATACCACTAAAGGCACTTTTCTACTACAATTTTCGCTGAAGGGGATTGATGTATTCCCCGTTTTCCTTACTTCGTAAAAACAACTCATCCAGATTTTTAAATTTGCTCTGTCATCATTGGAGCACAAACCTCTAGTAATTGAATCATGACTCAACCTATTCAACTTTAAAAAATGTTTGGCGTTTTTTTTTCTAAACATATTGTCGCCCTGTTGATTTTTGTTAGCTCTATAGTGGGGTTTTGTGTTCCTTTTAAACAATATTTTCCACTAAATGAGGAAAGGGATACCATTACCTACATATAGAGCCATTTGGCAACAAGCCACGTGACCTAGCTCAAACTTTAGAATTTAAGAGTGCAAAAAGAAGGTAACACTTTTTCCTGAAAATCTGAAAATGAAACGCCGTTAATATTTATTTTTTGATGCGCTACTCGCCAAAAATCAACCTCCCAATTTTTTGCACCTGAAACCGCTTTTAGTAATACTTCAATATTTCAAAAACCGAAGTGCGCCAAGTGAACTCCACCTATCCGCACATACATATGTGCTGACCGTATTTAACTGTCATAGCTGCACCGTCTCATACACCGGTTTGGTAATACGATCCTCCATGTCTCTTCATACAGCAGTGTTTGACAGCGAGCTTTGGGTTTAGAACTAGAGTCGCATATCCGAAGTCCGGCCTTGGATATGCCGGGGACATATAAGTGTTGAGTTCGGGCCAAACCGAGCCTGGATATTTTCTAAGGCCTAATTTTCACGGTTTGTTTGTGGCGTTCCCTTTCCGACAGCTTTTGCATTTAAGTCTTTAGAAATGATTACGTTAAACCCCTCAGATGTGGTGGTATTTAAAGCAGTTAGATGTCCAGCAACATCACACACAACAGTGGCATAAGCGTAGAGGATGCAGATTGCGGTCGTGCCGGTATTGTCCATAAGCCATTAGCTTTCTGTCCTTTCCGTATTACTACACATTTATAGCGAAAGCTTTATCGGAAAGTAAGTAACCTGGCTTAGTAACTAAATTTTACTTATTTAGCTGACTTAAGTCTACTTAACCAAAATTAACTTAGCTCAATTTCAATTTACGTCGAAAAATCACTAATTCAAGAGTTTAAACATCTAAATATAAAAATTGCATAAACTTTAACAAAAGCTCATTCAAAAACATTAAGAAAACTCACATACTTGTTAGGCAATAAATAAACTTAAATGGAATTATGTTTAAATATTTGTTGCCAGAATAAGCTTAACGGTTTAATTTTCCTTTTGAAATTCATAGAGACAGCATAGAATTTTCTACAATTCACCGGCCCCATAAATTCGAAAGCTTTTTCTTCACCAAACTTTGATCACTTCCAAAGCAAAAACTTTGCAGCTTTACACGTACATAGACACCGTCACTTAGCCACCACAAACACCAAGCAATCACTGCATTAAAATCCAAATATGCACTTAAAAGCGTGACTGACTGGAGCTTGTTGGGCATAAGTCTCCAAAAAGTTCATTTAATGAGCTTATGACAAAGCATTTGAACAACTTTAATATGTAGCGCTAAGAGGAAGAGCTCAAAGATTTCAAATGGGAATTTCGCTTTATTCAAATAAATAATTTGCTTTATTTTAGAAAATTTTATGTTTCCTTTCTCTTTTTTATTGTTGCTACTGCAGAAGTAAGAACATATTTCAGCATCGAATACCATTTGTTTGCTTTCAATTTTATTGAACTCTTCAGCATTCTTTTGTCCTCACTCCTACGATATAAGTAGAAAAGGTGCTTTTAAATATCACAGCAAACTAATGAAGTAATGTTTCGAGTCCATCATTAAAAACGACTCCAATAAGATTGCAAAAAATTACAACTATGAGTCCAAAAAGACTCATATAATGAATGTGTGCTTCGAAGTAAAAACTTAAAGTCTTTGAATTCGGCTTTTTCTTGGATCGGAAAAATTAACTCCAATAAGACTCGAAAATTTTTACATCTACGTGTCCATCATTATATACAAATGCTGAAAGGGATTATAAATGCAATCAAATGACTCTAAAAAGCTTGCGTTAAGCAAGTTTTTACACATTTAGGGTTCCTGAAAAGGTAAGTGTTTTATGGCTCTAACAACCAAAACACCACGAAGCAAAAATTAAGGAGCCTTCTTTGGAGCCTGATTTAGATATATAACAACACACGTTCATTTTTAAGGGTCTGCTTCGAGAGGCAGTGAACGTTATGAAGGGGATGAATACTCTCTTTGCAAAATTCTATAAAAATTTAGACGAAAAAACGGCTCGAATAAGACTCATTATGCTACTTCTAAGCTTTATAAGTATATAAATATGAGCTTGATAAAAGCAAAAACTCAAACGATATTATAAAGAGATCCCAATATGACTCCAAGTAGCATCAGAACTCACTTGAGTCATAAGACTATCGAAATTCGTCGGAATCGGACACATTTTGTATTCATTTTTGTGACTTTTTCTTCGTACAGCTTTTTTTGGCTTCAAAAAGTTCTCACAATAATGGATATGATCAAAAACTTTCTTTCATGTCTTCCATTGAAGAGTGGAAATGAAAATAAAAAGCTACGAAGTTGCTCCAAAATTGTATTTGTTTGAGTCCGAAATTATTAAAACAAACAAAATGAAAAAGTCGTACAAGAAGTGCACAAAACCTGTACATTTTTTTTAAAAGATAAGTTTTTATAATTTCTTCCACGCAACAGTAAAACAATTGTGTGTGTTTTTGCCTTTTGAAGCTCCAAAATTGGAAATTACTGGTGAGTCGTAAAAGACTCCAACAAGGTAAAGAAAAGAAAAAAAATTACTCCAAAGAACCGCTAAGATATATTTTTTACAGTACAAAGCGCTACCAATCATCGTTTTCGGAAACATTTCGTACTCAATTTTATGGCTCGCATCTGTAATTGCCCCAAAAAACTTAAATGTTTGAGTCCAAAAGACCCAAATAAAGATTAATATAAAACAAAAAAAACGTGGTAATATGACACGGAAGAGCTCCTTAAATTTACTCAAAAAGAGTCAAAAAGTTCCCCTTACTCATTTCAGCTTTATGGCCCCTTTCAGTGCGCTCGCTTAGATTTTTTGGCTAAATTAGGGCTCAATAGAGTTTTGTGTTGAGTTCGCAAATACTCCAGGAGAGATTCAGAAAATATAAAAAGCTCCAATATGGCTTCTTTTCATATCATCTTATGCTCATTGAGATTCCAACAAGTTAAGTTTGTGAGTCTGAAAATACTCCTGTAAAGATTTAGAAAATAGAAAAGGCTCCAGTATGCCTTATTTTCATATTAACTTCAGTGCGCTATTATAGAACTTTTGCTTATTTAGAGCTCCAAAAAGTTAGGTTTGTGAGTCCGAAAAGATCAAATAAAGATTCAGAACTGAGAAAGCTCAAATATGACTCGCAAATTCACTAAAAGTGTGATATAATGAGTAATTTAGGATTCAGTTACATGGCTCATGCACCCGCGTAGACTGTTCATAACTAGTCATTTCGGATTCAGTTGTATGGCCATTCTACTAGTGCACTCTAGTCGAAACTTTGCTAATTAAGGTCTGGAAACACTTAAGTATATGAGTCTAAAAAACCTCCAACAAAGATTCAGAAAAAAGGAAAGACTTCAATATGACTCTCAATCTTTTTAAAAAGTATCATATAACTAGTAGGTTTTCAAAGATAAATATGTGAGTACGATCCAACAATTATCAAGAAAATAAAAACAAATGATTTCGAATGTCATTATCATAAGACGAGTCATCTGGGATTCAATTTATGGCTCACGCACAAAGCTAGAATTTTCGCTCATTTATTTAAGCTTGTGAGTAAAAAAGTATTCAAAAATTTATTAAGTGCCATGTAACGAGTCATTTCGACTCAGTGTATGGCTCCTCCGCCCTCGTAGACATTTTTTTCGTTAGCCGTTCAAAAACTTTAATCTGTGAGACTAATTCCATAACACAAAAAATTAATTGAAATTTTGACGCCTTTGGTTCACGCTCGTAGAATGCCTTTTTGATAACTTAGCGCTAGAAAATTCTGTCGCAGAAAGTAAAAATGAAAGACTCTTAATGGAGCTCCTTCCTAATACGATTAAGTGGCTCGCTCAATTAAGTTAGTTGGGTTATCTCTCATAGGTAAATATTATACATACGTTAGCCCTACGTATTGTACCTATATTTGTTTTATATTTTTTAACAAACTCAATGTGAGTACTGTTGCTAAATATCACAGCTGCAATTTTCACAGAGCACAGGCCATTGTTATGGGATTTCGAATGTTTGTTATTCTTTTGTTTATTTCAACTTGCGTAAATTTTCATAGAATTCCGCAGATGTTTGTATATTTACATACATACATTTGTATATTCACACACACATACCATGGCGTATTACAGGTGTGCGTTAATGTCAAATAGCGAGCACCAAGCTGATAGAACATTCGCAAAACACTAAGGCTCGTTCCATCGAATGACCACCCTCCACACCAATTAGACTTGCAATTTTTCCTGTTTTATGTACCGCCTCAATGCCTGAAATGAGAAAAATTTAATAAAAGTTAGTAAGGAAATAAAATATGAAATGAATATGAAAATTTGATGGAAGACTTGAGTTTTATTCGATTCGTTGAAAGGACTTAAGCTGTGCCGATTTCTTTGCTTTATTCATAATTGCTTTTGTTTATTTGTAATTCCCAGCCAGCTTATAAAATACTAGCGTACCCTCGCCCGCTTCGCTAGGCGATAAATTCAATAATTTGCTGAAAGAGAATAAAATTAATACGAAACAAAGCAAATCATTCGAAAACAAAGCATTCATTCATTCGAACTTTATTGTAACACTTTTTGGTAGGCAAGGTTTTTAATTTTTCCATCTTTCGCGTAAATGAATAATGACGATGGTTTGCCTACTCGTGAACAAGCTACATACAATTGTCCATGAGAAAAAATTAGGTATTCTTAATTAATACTGCACATTTGTAGAGACTGCCCTTGCACCTTATTAATTGTCATAGCGAAGGAAAGACGAATAGGGAACTGCAAACGTTTGAAATCGAATGGTAAATCCGTCGGAATCAGTGGAATTCTGGGTATCAAAACGTCTTCTCGTTTGTACTTCCCTTTCAAAATTGTTGCTTCGATAACGTTACCCATTAGCTTCTTCACAGCGTGTCTGGTACCGTTGCAAAGTCGTGGCACATTAATATTGGGCAGCATAATAATCGGTGCTCCAATTTTTACTCGTAAATTATGAGGTGGTAGGCCTGGCAAATCGAGTGAGTTTAAGAATTCAGTTGGATAATTTACAACATCATCTTGATCAGTAATAGTGTCCTTTGACTTATATGCAACTATGTCACCAGGTATTTGATCCAGAATAGCTGTATTTATATTATTGACGTCCTTATTTTTCCCAGCTAAAATTGCTCTTTCGCTGAGCCAATCATAGTTTTTGTAATGTTGAACTATGTTTGGAAATACACTGTATCAATGCCTCTTTAGACTGTGCAAAAGTGCAGAAATTGTTAGGCAATGTAATCATTACTGTTGGATTGACAGACATTTGGCCATTTCCGATTTTCAGTAATTGCTGTGAAAATTCAGCTCCTGACGGATCGTTTTTTAGTTAAACACGTACGTTTGTAGTAAGTGTAACCGTGTTTGCCTGTTCCCCCAGGAGCATTCAAGAAAAACAATCCACCAGTCCTATGGCTAACGTTATTCATGATTGTATCATAAGCATATTGCGTCTTCTAATCACAGTTGAAGAACTCCTGATGATCAATTCAGACTGAATTTGAAATATTGAGTAAAAATAAATTAAAACAATAACATCTTTAATTGTTTTATTTAAAACCGGCCTTGAGCTCAATAAAATTTTAAAATATTTTATATTAACGGCCAAAACATTCTACTACAATTTCGTTAAATTTGATGTTACAAATGTGTTTAGTTCATTAAAATCATAATGCTATTCACGCTCCAGTTCTCGATTGAACATATCATGCATTGGACGATTTGCTGCTGGCATGCCCAATTGTACTAACGATTTGTTTGACATCGACAAACAAATGTCGTCATTCCTTATCAATGCTTCATTGGAAATTTCCAAAGTGAATTGCAACTCATTGTTTGCAGTATTTCGATGCATTTGGTTTAAAATATCATCTGCCATATAATCTTTGAAATTATTCCATAATTCCAATGGATTAGATGAGGAGCACATTGCAATTATTATCGAAAATAATGTTCGTATTTGATGTGGACTGGCTATTACAGCTGAAACGGCAGGCGTATCTTCCCAATGCTTGTCATCCTCCAACAAATTTAATTGTTGACATGCTTCGCGAAATGTAGCGCACAATTCACCATTAATTGTTCTCAAAGCTTGGAATGATATTGGGCCAGGAACATTAATTAACAACACGCGCAAGTAAAAATACTCAGCATTATTTGGATGAACTGCATAAATGCGTCCGAATGCATCTGTTGAGAACACATTAGGATGACCTTGAACTGGTTTTCCTTGTTTTCGCCTTTGAAATGTTTTTCTGGATTTATCCCATGTGAAATATTGTGGCACTTCTGCATATAGCACAGTTCTTGCAAAATCCGATTGACATAAATGAAAAAAGGCAGTCAAAGTTGTAAACGGTGCACTTGTTGCTCTAAGCGCTCCATTTTCAGGAGTAAAATAAACGCGTTGGCCATTTTCAAGGTGAACCGCTAAATGAACGACTGTTGGATGTCTTTCGTGTATTGGGAATGAAAAAAATCGCCATATCGCTTCGTTACTGCTTATATAACGCCCCATTTGATATTTTTAATCTCATCGTTGTCATTTTGGACTGCACCGAATACAGCCATATCGCTTCTTTAATTTACATATTTGCAAATGTATTTAATTGATGTATATTGGAAGGATTTTCCGTCATCCCTAGAAAATCGTTCCAATATACATCATTTATCCACCCTGTCGGAAAATCAACCAAACAAGATAAGTATTTAATTGATTTAACGGAATTACAGTATTCCACGTTAATATGCGCTTTGAATGTTTTGGACAACAATGGACAATATGGAACAATCCAACGATTGTCAACTTCAACATTTGGATTTCCCATCTTCAATATCATTGATTTACCATTGTCATCAGTGGATCGACGACGATATGCCGGATATCCATCGTCACCTGTGACCGTATCCGAAATTAATGCTCGGGGTATCGCTTCGAACATTTTCCATCAATCACGCATGGTCAGTTCACATTCATGCACAACGCGCAAGGTCCATGTATCATATTTTTTGTGACGACTTCGAACAAATCTGGATCAATCGTTTGATCCGGTATTTCAGCTGAAATCACACTATAATTTGATCCGGTGTAATTTTATCAACCAACCAAATCAAAATAGCTTTTGCCATTAAACGGAATACATATAACAACGCACCTCTCCAAACACTCTATGTTTGACAATAAAGTCCATAAGTGATTTTAGTTTTAGTTTGAAAATACGTGCAGTTATGTCGTGTCGGTCAATTGGGGATTGGCCAGGTAACAAAGGGTCTTTGATTTCACCCCATTGCGGATTGCATGTTAAAGTAATAAGCAGATCCGGCCGTCCATAAGCGCGAACATACGCCATGGCATCCTGTGCATATTCATGCATGTGTCGCGGGCTACCAATATATATTGCTGGTAATATGATAATTCTACCGATGTCCTTCACATTTCCATCGTTATTCACTGCATCCCGTAAGTGAATGTATTTCTCGGACCGTAACTTAGTCTGGTTGAATTTTATATAGTACCCATAATGTAAAAACACATTCTAAGGTTATTCTGATCAACATTTTGGGCCATATCTCGAGACCCAATTCACCCAGATGTATGAAAATTACCCTCTGCTAAAGAAATCATCAACAGCTTTCATTTGATATCCATATTGTATAAACACATTCTAGGGGTATCTGGGTCCACGTTTTAGCCTATATCTCGAGACCCTATTCACCCAGGGGTACGCAAAATTATCATATACTAAAGCAGTCATCACCAGCTTTCATTTATATCCATATTGTATAAACACATTCTTGGGGTACCCGGGTCCACACTTTGGCCTATATCGCGAGACCTTAGTCACCAAGGGGTACGAAAAGTACCCCATATTAAAGTACTCATCAGAAGCTTCCAGTTGATGCCCATATTATACAAACCATCGTAGGGTTATCCGGGTCCACGTTTTGACCTAGATCTCAAGACCCTAGAAATTTTTTTAAATTTTTGTTTGCTAAAAACCTTCCTCTATTTGATCCCTATAATATGAAAAATAACGAATAAATGGCCCCGTATCGGCCCCAAAACATGGACAGGAACGAACATCATTTCATTTTTATATATATAGATTTTAAAGATATAGTTCGTGGATGTCTACATGGTCCTTGAAGCAGATCTCATTGGATAAGAAAGCTGGGCTCAGAAGTTTTATTTCGCGGGCAATTTATCAATTCAAAACGATATTGTTACCCGAGGGCTTAACATAAGAGCTACATCGCTCACATATAATAAAGAAATATGCTCGAAAAAGCCATTTTTATACTCAGTTGAGCAGAGCTCACAGAGTATATTAACTGTGATTGGATAACGGTTGGTTGTACAGGTATAAAGGAATCGAGATAGATATAGACTTCCATATATCAAAATCATCAGTATCGAAAAAAAATTCGATTGAGCCATGTCCGTCCGTCTGTCCGTTAACACGATAACTTGAGTAAATTTTGAGGTATCTTAATGAAATTTGGTATGTAGTTTCCTGGGCACTCATCTCAGATCGCTATTTAAACTGAACGATCTCGGACAATAACCACGCCCACTTTTTCGATATCGAAATTTCGAAAAATCGAAAAAGTGCGATAATTCATTACCAAAGGCAGTTAAAGCGATGAAACTTGGTAGGTGAGTTGAACTTATGACGCAGAATAGAAAACTATTAAAATTTTGGACAATGGGCGTGGCACCGCCCACTTTTAAAAGAAGGTAATTTAGAAGTTTTGCAAGCTGTAATTTGGCAGTCGTTGAAGATATCATAATGAAATTTGGCGGGAACGTTACTTTTATTACTATATGTCTGCTTAATAAAAATTAGCAAAATCGCAGAAAGACCACGCCCACTTTTAAAAAAATTTTTTTTTAATTCAAATTTTAAAAGAAAAGTTAATATCTTTACAGTATATAAGTAAAGTATGTCAACATTTAACTCCAGTAATGATATGTTGCAACCAAATACAAAAATAAAAGAATATTTCAAATGGGCGTGGCTCCGCCCTTTTTCATTTAATTTGTCTAAGATACTTTTAATGCCATAAGTCTAACAAAAATTTACCAATCCTTGTGAAATTTGGTAGAGGCTTAGATTCTAGGACGATAACTTTTTCTGTGAAAAGTGCGAAATCAGTTGAAGCCGCGCCCAGTTTTTTATACACAGTCGACCGTCTGTCCTTCCGCTCGGCCGTTAAGACGATAACTTGAGCAAAAATCGATATATCTTTACTAAACTCAGTTCACGTACTTATCTGAACTCACTTGTATTGGTGTAAAAAATGGCCGAAATGCGACTATGACCACGCCCACCTTTTCGATATCGAAAATTACGAAAAATGAAATAAATGCAATAATTATATACCAAATACGTAAAAAGGGGTGAAACATGGTAATTGTATTGGTCTATTGACGCAAAATATAGCTTTAGAAAAAAACTTGGTAAAATGGTGTGACACCTACCATATTAAGTAGAAGAAAATGAAAAAGTTTTGCAGGGCGAAATCAAAATCCCTTGGAATCTTGGAAGGAATACTGTTCGTAGTACTACATATATAAATAAATTAGCGGTACCCAACAGATGGTGTTCTGGATCACCCTGGTCCACATTTTGGTCGATATCTCGAAAACGCCTTCACATATACAACTAAGGGCCACTCCCTTTTAAAACCCTCATTAATACCTTTAATTTGATACCCATATCGTACAAACACATTCTAGAGTCACCCCTGGTCCACGTTTATGGCGATATCTCGAAAAGGCGTCCACCTATAGAACTAAGGCCTACTCCCTTTTAAAATACTCTTTAACACCATTTATTTCATACCCATATCGTATAAACACATTCTAGAGTCACCCCTCTGGTTCACCTTTATGGCGATGTCTCGAAAAGGCGTCCATCTATAGAACTAAGGCCAACTCCCTTTTAAATAATCATTAAACCTTTTCATTTGATACCCATATAGTACAGACGCATTCTAGAGTCACCACTGGTTTTATGGCGATATCTGGAAAAGGCGTCCACCGATAGAACTAAGGCCCACTCCATTTTAAAATACTCATTAACACCATTTACTTCATACCCATATCGTACAAAAAAATTCTAGAGTCACCCCTGGTCCACCTTTATGGCGATATCCCGAAGGGCGTCCACCCATAAAACTAAGGCCCACTTCCTTTTAAAACACTTATTAACACCTTTCGTTTGATACCCATATTGTACAAACGCATTCTAGAGTCAACCCTTGTCCACTTTTATAACGATATTCCGAAAAGACGTCCACCTATAGAACTAAGGCCCACTCCCTTCTGTCCAGCGCCGTTTCTTTTGCCATCAAAAGCGGCACCTCGTGCTCTAAACTCATCTCATTTAATGAATAGCTATTACCTTCTCGGAGGAAAAATATTTAAATTCAAGGAAGGAATGCGGTGCGGAATTTGATAATATGTACATATGTTACAATTGTCATACTGTTGGCAACCCTTAATTGTAGATTAAATTCGAAAATGTTCACTTGGCAAATGTATTTGTATAAGTATCTACTATTGTATTGTGCCGTTCATTTAAATATGTATGTGACATCGCTAATGTATAAATAAGTGTCAAAGGACACAACGTTACATATTCCTTTTCTGTCTGCCGAACATCCAACAACTGGTAATTAAATACGCGATTGAGCTACGGCTAATACCCGACAAACATAAAAAATAAAAACTTCTTCATCAGATTACTGCGCCCATCTTATCGATACCAGTTTCGCATATAATTACATTGGTATAGCTATATACAGTACTACTGCATAACATAATTTACCTACATAACCTCTGTACAGATCTATCACAGCACAGTTAAGAATTGCACGGAGTCGCACATTCCATTTCAATTCATTATTTTCTTTTGTCTCTCAACCAAATGTTACATAAATAAGAATTACATATAATTTTAGCTCACTGCAAGTCAATTTGACCTAAATGCATAATCAAAAAGCATATACAGTAATATGCATCATGTTTTAAGTTTTTAAGCACCGTTTGAATGTGAAGTTGGTTTTTTGCAAAATAAAGTCGTTTGCTGAAAAGGGTTTACAGGACAGTGAAGTCCATTTGAAAATTGATCGTGTTCCTTTTAATGTTATACATTTTTGGTGCCATCCTGTGAGGAAACCACGATCACGCTACATATAATCATTCAGCTTATATTTTTATGGGCTGCATTAAATTTACGTGCCTCAGACACTCGTCAATTGCGCGTCTTGGAAGGGAAATCCAAGATTAAAACTTCGACCCCCCCGCACGAAACGTGGAGTGTGAGGTGTTTTACTTGGCCGCGTGAACCAACAATTTGACCGGTTTTGTACAGCAATCACTTGGATCTAGTAGGCAAAGGCCAAACAAGAGGAGGTTTACAACAGCTCATGATGAATTATTTTGCTACAACAGAGGAGCTGTACACTACACATTCATGTGTTGCGTTACAGCCGTCGTTAAAACCTAACACCAAAAACCTCCTCTACTCAGGTGAAGTCTACGATAACCAACCATCAGGCTGATATCGTCCTAGACCCTTTAACCTTCCTCGTTTTGATGGAAATTCAACAAGTTGGTTGGCTTTTAATAGGATTTAATTCGAAACATTGGTACATACCCGATCCGACTTGGAACCCCGCCTTCAAACTAGGCAAGCTTCGTCAATGTGTTGACCAAACAGCGTTCCCAAATGAGTATGGGGGATGTATACTGGCGGCTACGATGAGGTGGTGGTCAGAGTTAAAACTCCGTATGACAATCCCCGTCTATTATCCGTAACACATGTACAGAGCTACACTTAATCTTTCCAGATAATCCAGCAGAGACTCCGCTTGCGCTGGCGGAACATTGTCGATTATTGTGGTGCGCAACTCATTCCGCGCCCTACGCCGTAATGGAAATTCCGTGGGAACCTGGGATGCAATTGCCGTTCCGGTCCTTTGCCGAAGCTACCCCACCACGACCGAAACGAATGGGGGTACTGAGCCTCAAAACGTCCGACATACCGTGAGCTGATTACTTTACTCCAGTTTATCGGAGAGTGCGTTCCGACAACCTCAATTCTACCCAACGGCCCTGCTATTATGCAACCTTTGCTCTCAAGCGAGGGTTCTGGACGTACCGTTAAGGCGCACGTTGGTACCGGGGGGGGGGGGGTGGGGGGGGGAAAAACGAGCCACGCATCATTGCGTATGTCCACCAGGATGCTGTATGCCACAGTGCTCAGCTAATCATCGCCTAATGAAATGCCAACTTTTCGGCAACTTAAATGTAGCCACAACGCTGGGAGGAAGACTGTCAATCACTACCAGTATGTTGTGCGAATTGTGTCGTCTCCGACCAGGGCATAACAGTTCGGGGCAGTGCTCTTCTGGTATGATGCTCGATAAACTGCAAAGCAGACAACATAAACACTTTACTCTCCGTCGTGGTAGGAGATACAGCGACCAAGGAGTGATCCAAGAAACTAAAACCCGGTACCTAGAGCACTATCCAGCTCCACTTCGTCATCCACCGTCGACAAATTCACCGGCACAAGGACCAACCCGCCCGCGAGTGTATTCGCGCTCCAGCATGACATACAGAACGAGGTCGCGTCATTCAATTGTCAAGGTGAACCGGACTATCTTACTTTGCAACCGGCCAGAGTTCACCTGGCTAATTGCTATGGACAGCGACATCAGTGGCGGGCCTAATGCGACCATCGGATCTCAGTGAGTCTTCCTCAGTGAATCCATGTTTAAAATTTTTGAATCTCCGCAGAAAACCACTTGGCGAGATCGAGTGGAAGGTATAGGGGCCAAACGGCAACAATTTATTATACTAAAGGCACCACGACGGTGCAAATGACGTCCCTCCTCGAAAGCACGGTTCAGTACAATTCGAGGTTTATCATATTGCCGAACCATAACGAAACTATTACACCATTGTCAAAGGTTTGACAAACTCTTTTGCCTGGAACCACATTTCAGGACTCCAACTTGCTGATCCACATTTTGGCACGCCCCGACAAGATCGATTTGCTTATTGGGTGCCTGGGAGAGGGGATATTTGTCCATCGTTAATAGCCAAGGCAGTTTCTGAGGGATCTCCCGACCGAGCCGTGTGCGACTGGCGCACGCCGCCTAGGCTGGGTTTGTTTTCGGACCTGCGACAACAAATCCACGATGCGAGTCAAAACGCGCTCTTTGTATCAGTAATGCCCACACAATCAGCGATTGGACGAGCTTTTGCAGAGTTTTTGGCAAGTGGATGAGATTGCCCCGGCAACCGACCTCTCAGTAGATCCATGCGAACGCATATTCATACGACATCGGTAAGGCGGCATATCAAATGGCCGCTATAGTGTACAAATCCCCCTTATCGCCCGGATGCGCCTGCTTATAGGTGAGTCTATCCTATAGCGAGAGACGTCAGTTTTTCAACCTTGAAGCGTAAGCTAGCCGGACGATGTTGAACTTTCGCAACAATTACATCACGTTTTATGCGCGAGTACATCGCGCTTCGTGGTCATATGAAATGCACAGTCGATTATGACTCCGAATTGACCAACGGAATGCTAGCTACATACCTCAACCATGATCCGGTGACGGGGAAAATTTCGTGTGTTTGATTTAAACGGCGTCTTTGTAAAACAAACCATGGGTTTATATCTCAAACGCACCGCAGTTTGCAGGACCACACAACTTAAGATAATTTTTTTTTTGATAGATATTCCTTTCACCGTGTTCCGTCGATTCCGGATTGCCATAACTGACTGCAGATATAAGGAAACATGTTCCCCCAGGTGAGAGGCCATCCATGGCATCCTGAAGGGGGGGGCAAATGGCAACGTATTTTGTGGCTAGAGTCTCCTTTAGATCCACTACGCATATTTTTGAGTTAGCAACGGTAACGTACGCGGCCATGACAAAGTGGTCGCGTACCAATGCCGATCCGTAGTCATTACGCCAATGTGCCATAGATAATTTCGGCGGATTGTCGCCAATGGATATGGGCCGCGCAAGTTCCAGCTATAAATAGCATACTTAGTGCATTTTATGTGGACGACTACTTTGGAGAGTTTTGATTCTTCCGAGGAGGGCTTTAATTGCGGCCCGAGATGTGGAAATAAAGTACTTCGTCAAGGTCACTTCATTTTAAGCAATGGAACTCCACTGTTGGCCGAAAACCTTGGAGCGATCACCGTTCCGGAAGGAATCATTGGAAATATCGACTTCAGGCGATTTCCAAGGCAACTGGTTTTAAGCTTAAATTGGGATACACTAACCGATGAACTATTCTTTAAAGTCCGTATTTCCGAAATCCACACACCACGAAACTAGCGGAATATTTTTAAGTGACGTAGCTAAATTGTACGACCCTGTTGGTAATTCTCTAGCCTCCTGTTGTAGTTTGTGGCGAAAATTTTTATTCAACTGTTGTCGAAGGCAGACCCTGAGTTGGGATACTCCACTTCCCCAGATTTGGCGATCAATGGCTCGAGTTTTTTTCGTGAAACGGTCTACAGGCATTACGCAAGTTAGGGGACCTCGTTGTTTTTTGATATTATACATGTCTCGTCTTCATACGGCTTGACACTCATTGGATTACTGTGATGCCGCCACAAGCTCCCAAGCCTCCACTCCACCAGGGTGCTCCTAACGCTGACGACGCCTGACGCTGCTGTTCTCTATGATAGCACATAATCATTATGCGCATACAAGCAACCGTGTGTCACCAAGTTGAGTAATATGGATAACCCGATCAGTTCAGCACATGTCACTTGTTACTGTGTCTAAAACAAAGGTGGCACGGTAAGGGGATTCATACCAACGTTTGGAGCTTATGTGCGGCTCACACTCCTTGTTACAACCCCAATCATGTAAGGAATGCTTTGCGTTTGGAACATTCACCTTATATACTCTGG
>JARSSU010046521.1:0-32402 GCA_029619165.1 Eurosta solidaginis
CCCCTTTGATGCCCATATCGTACAAACAAATTCTAGAGTCAGCCCTGGTCCACTTTTATGGAGATATCCTAAATGGCATCCACCTATATAACTATGGCCACTTCCTCTTAAATACTCTTTAATACCTTCCATTTGATACACATGTCATACAAACATATTCCAGGGTTACCCTAGGTTCATTTTCCTACATGGTTATTTTCCCTTATTTTGTCTCCATAGCTCTCAGCTGAGTATGTAATGTTCGGTTACCCCGAACTTAGCCTTCTTACTTGTTTAATTTATAGTGTGAACTTCGCTTTTCAAATAGAAATGAAATAGTAGTCACAAAACTGATTCTCAATTCTTTCAGTTGCAGCTCAGCTCCTTCTCAATTTCTTCCCTAGCATGTAGCTGCCACACTTGATTGTTTCGAGCAAAACTTGTAGTATAAATGTTTGACGTAACATTTTAAAAAGAGAACTTTTAAGTTATAGAAAAGTAAAAAATCAAATCGCAGGAAGGTAATCACCCACTGGAGTAACTTTACATGTAATTCGGCAAGTTTAATTTTCGTAGCACTTTAAGTTGAAAACGATTTCACAACAACTCAAACTTTTATTTTGTCGGAAACATCAACATTAAACAAGTCAAGGAAGGCTAAGTAGTTCGGGTGTAACCGAACATTACATACTCAGTTGAGAGCTATGGAGACAAAATAAGGAAAATCACCATGTAGGAAAATGAACCTAGGGTAACCTGGAATGTGGTTGTATGACATGTCGTATCAAATGGAAGGTATTAACGAGTATTTTAAGAGAGAGTAGGCCATAGTTCTATGGATGGACGCCATTTAGGGATATCGCCATAAAGGTGGACCAGGGCTGACTCTAGAATGTGTTTGTACGATATGGGTATCAAATGAAAGGTGATAATGAGTATTTAAAAGGGAATGGGCTTTAGTTCTATAGGTGAACGCCTTTTCGAGAAATCCCCATAAAGGTGGACAGGGGTGACTCTAGAATATGTTTGTACGATATGGGTATCAAATGAAAGCTGTTAATGAGTATTTTGAAAAGGAGTGATCTTAGTTCCCTAGGTGGACGCCGTTTCGAGATATCGCCATAAAGGTGGACCAGGGGTGTCTCTAGTTGTACGATATGGGAATCAAATGAAAGGTGTTACTGAGCGTTTTTAAGAGGGAGTGGGCATAGGTCTATAGGTGGACGCCTTTTCGAAATGTCGCCATTAGGTTGGGCCAGGGGTGACTCTAGAATGTGTTTGTACGATATGGGTATCAAACGAAAGGTGTTACTGAGCATTTTAAGAGGGAGTGGGCATTAGGTCCATAGGTGGACGCCTTTTCGAGATATCGCCATTAGGTGGGCCAGGGGTGACTCTGGAATGTGTTTGTACGATATGGGTATCAAATGAAAGGTGGTAATGAGTATTTTAAAAGGGAGCATCCTTAGTTCTATAGGTGGACGCCTTTTCGAGATATCGCCATAAAGGGTGGACCAAGGGTGACTCTAGAATGTTTGTACGATATGGGTATCAAACGAAAGGTGTTACTGAGCATTTTAAGAGGGAGTGGGCACTAGGTCTATAGGTGGACGCCTTTTCGAGATATCGCCATTAGGGTGGGCCAGGGGTGACTCTAGAATGTTTTGTACGATATGGGTATCAACGAAAGGTGTTAATGAGCATTTTAAGAGGGAGTGGGCACTAGGTCTATAGGTGGACGCCTTTTCGAGATATCGCCATTAGGGTGGGCCAGGGGTGACTCTAGAATGTGTTGTACGATATGGGTATCAAACGAAAGGTGTTAATGAGCATTTTAGAGGGAGTGGGCATTAGGTCTATAGGTGGACGCCTTTTCGAGATATCGCCATTAGGTGGGCCAGGGGTGACTCTAGAATGTTTGTACGATATGGGCATCAAAGGAAAGGTGTTACTGAGCATTTTAAGAGGGAGTGGACATTAGGTCTATAGGTGGACGCCTTTTCGAGATATCGCCATTAGGGTGGGCCAGGGTGTGACTCTAGAATGTTTTTACGATATGCGTATCAAACGAAAGGTGTTACTGGAGCATTTTAAGAGGGAAGTGGGCATTAGGTCTATAGGTGCACGCCTTTTCGAGATATCGCCATTAGGGTGGGCCAGGGTTGACTCTAGAATGTTTTGTACGATATGGGTATCAAACGAAAGGTGTGTACTGGAGATATTTAAGAGGGAGTGGGCATCTAGGTTCTATAGGTGCGACGCCTTTTCGAGATAATCGCCATTAGGGTGGGCCCAGGGTGACTCTAGAATGTTTTGTACGATATGGGTATCAAACGAAAGGTGTTACTGAGCATTTTAAGAGGGAGTGGGCACTAGGTCTATAGGTGGACGCCTTTTCGAGATATCGCCATTAGGGTGGGCCAGGGGTGACTCTAGAATGTTTTTACGATATGGGTATCAAAGGAAGGTGTTACTGAGCATTTTAAGAGGGAGTGGGCATTAGGTCTATAGGTGGACGGCCTTTTCGAGATATCGCCATTAGGGTGGGCCAGGGGTGACTCTAGAATGTTTGTACGATATGGGTATCAAGGAAAGGTGTTACTGAGCATTTTAAGAGGGAGTGGACATTAGGTCTATAGGTGGACGCCTTTTCGATATATCGCCATTAGGGTGGCCAGGGGTGACTCTAGAATGTTTTTACGATATGGGTATCAAACGAAAGGTGTTACTGAGCATTTTAAGAGGGAGTGGCATTAGGTCTATAGGTGCACGCCTTTTCGAGATATCGCCATTAGGGTGGACCAGGGTTGACTCTAGAATGTGTTTGTACGATATGGATATCAAATTAAAGGTATAATGAGGGTTTTAAAAGCGAGTGGCCCTTAGATGTATATGTGAAGGCGTTCTCGCGATATCGACCAAATGTGGATCAGGTGATCCAGAAAATCATCTGTCGGGTACTGCTAATTTATTTATATATTCAATAACACTAACAGTATTCCTGCCAAGATTCCAAGGGCTGTTGATTTCGCCTTGTAGAACTTTTTCATTTTCTTCTACTTAATATGGTAGGTGTCACACCCATTTTACAAAGTTTTTTCCAAAGTTATATTTTGCGTCAATAAACCAATCCAGTTACCATGTTTCATCCCTTTTTCGTATTTGGTATTAGAATATGGCATTTTTTTAATTTTTCGTAATTTTCGATATCGATAAAGTGGGCGTGGTTATGGTCGGATTTCGGCCATTTTTTATACCAAGATAAAGTGAGTTCAGATAAGTACGTGGGCTAAGTTTAGTAAAGATATATCGGTTTTTGCTCAAGTTATTGTGTTAACGGCCGAGCGGAAGGACAGACGGTGGACTGTGTATAAAAACTGGGCGTGGCTTCCACCGATTTCGCCCATTTTCACAGAGAACAGTTAACGTCATAGAATCTATGCTCCTACCAAATTTCAAAAGGATTGGTAAATTTTTGTTTCGACTTATGGCATTAAAAGTATTCTAGACACACTAAATGAAAATGGGCGGAGCCACGCCCATTTTGAAATTTTCTTTTATTTTTGTATTTTGTTGCATCATATCATTACTGGAGTTGAATTTTGACTTATTTACTTATATACAGTAAAAGATATTAAATTTTTTGTTAAAATTTGAATTTAAAAAAATTTTTTTTAAAAAGTGGGGCGTGTTCTTCATCCAATTTTGCTAATTTTTATTTAGCACATATATAGTAATAGTAGTAACGTTCCTGCCAAATTTCATCATGATATCTTCAACGACTGCCAAATTACAGCTTGCAAAACTTTTAAATTACCTTCTTGTAAAAGTGGGCGGTGCCACGCCCATTGTCCAAAATCTTACTAATTTTCTATTCTGCGTCATAACGTCAACCCATCTACCAAGTTTCATCGCTTTAACCGCCTTTGGCAATGAATTATCGCATTTTTTCGGTTTTTCGAAATTTTCGATATCGAAAAAGTGGGCGTGGTTATAGTCCGATATCGTTCATTTTAAATAGCGATCTGAGATGAGTGCTCAGAACCTACATACCAAATTTCATCAGATACCTCAAAAGTTACATCAAGTTGTCGTGTCAACGTGTACGGACGGACGGACGGACGGACGGACGGACGACATGGCTCAATCAAATTTTTTTTGGATCCTGATTAGTTTGCTATAGGGAAGTCTATCTCTCTATCTCGATTCCTTTATATATGTGACAACCACCGTATCCAATCAAACGTATTAGTACTCTGTGAGCTCTGCTCAACTGAGTATAAAAGGATGTGGTTTTCATTAGCTTATAGATTCGTTCGCGTGAGTGAAATTCATAAAAACTGAATAAAATGTTACTAACTTTGGGAAAATCCTGTTCGTTCAAGGAAAACTTGAAACAGAGGGCTCAGATTTGCATTCGCTTGGACGAGAAGTTGTAAAATGGTACCCAATAAATAGGAGTCCCAGTATGTCATAACTTTTTTGCACAGTAACTTCAAAAAACGGGTTTCCGTTTTGCATTGTATAAGTGAAAACCTAGTGTTTTTATTGTTTTCCCATTTGTGTGTTTTTTCGATGTGATGGTTTCCTGGATTTGGTGTTTTTTTAAACTAGTGGCACCATCTCGTCATAAGTCTAAAGTAGAGGAGCACAGTGAGCGTAAAAATCTCTTTGAAATTTGCTCATGTATTCATCATCGTTGGCGGTTTTCGAAATGGTCCATCGCAATATGCCAGTAAATGTTTCTTTCTTTTCAGTTTCTCTTAGAAAACATAATAATTGAAATTCAATTATTGTAAGCCGGTGTTAAGCTCATGATTTTTACAAAATTTTGTTAACTTAATAAACACAATTTCTCTTCTGTTGAAATGACTAAACTAATTTGTGCGTTTGACAAAGACCTCGGTCGAATTAACCATAATTCGATCAATTTCACCGAATCTCCGTTACTCAAGAACAACAGAACCGATTTGTTGATTTTACTAGCACCATTTCTTTCAGTGTATCATCTATCTCAATTCCTTTATACCTGTACAACCAACCGTTATCCAGTGAAAGTTATAATACCCTGTGTACAAGTACATATGGGTATAAAAATAGCATTACTTAAACTGCTTCGAATAATGGCATAATTTTATTTATGATTTTTTGAGTTTGTCACATAGCAACCGGCAACACCAGAACACAGATTTTTGACCGTTTCTTGCTAAAACTTAACTGCGCTATTCGTTTTGCAATCAACAACAAATAGCTGGAACTAAGAGCTTTGTCAACAAAACTAGGTTCAAAAAGTTTGGTGAAAACCATAGCCTTATCCTAGATATGTCAAAATGTAATACCTGAAAGTACACTTTATTTTTGTTTGTGCAGTGTGATTTTCAAACAAAGTCTCCTATTCGCTATGTTTAGTAAAACAGTATAGGATAGTATAGGAAACCATAGAAACATCCTAAAGTTTTACGACTACGACACTCTTGTAAATTGCCGAACTGCTTGTATCACAATAAAATAAAACAACAATTGTGTCCCTTTTGCGAGGTTTTCTCCTTTTTTTCGATGAATTTTGATTCCAAATCAAAACATGATGTGGAACATGTATACACATATGCATACATAGTATGAGAGTGTATTAATTTAAAGCATTGTGAGTGGTACGAAAAGCCGGAAAAATCTTAATAAATCATACAACTTGATTCAAAATGACAGCCACATTAAGTTAAATTAATTCATTGGTGGGAAAAACATAGTAAATTATGCAAATGAGAAAAGAATCTGTGCTACGCCTTTACTTTGAGTCTTACGTTACGTATACGTAACTTGTTGTGGAGTAATGATTACATAAAGCCTTAAGGATATTTGTCTAGGATGGCATTAATTTTTAAGATATGTTTAAATTAAAAGTTTAAACTGTTTAAAGTTATAAAGTTGTTGATATAAGAGCAATTATATATGAATCGTCTATTTTCAAAACGGGCCATCTCCACTCAAGTCGCTTGTGAGAAAAATGCAAAAGACTGCTCTTAAGAAACCAATGGCTAAAACGATTTGTGTGTATTATTTTTATGTTTGTGATGATAATACATGTGATGATACATGTTACTAATACAAAACAATCGGTTCCATATATTACACCTAAAAATTATTTAAATAAATTGGAGATGGCGGGTTTTGAAAACCAAGCTATGGAGTTAGCCGGATTTGATTTCTAACCTATATGGATATGGCCGGTTTTGAAATATCCTGCCGATGTCCTTGGCCTATTATGGTGAAAGTAATAAGCCAAACATACTTTCATATATTAACTAATAATACAAGCAAAACGTAACTCTTTTTAAATTTTATTTCAAAACTTAACAAAAAATAAATCTTTCATTACATTGTTACATTAGAAACAAAATAAAATACAAAAAAGAACTCAAACAAAAATTCAAAACACATAATATTCGTTCTGTTAGATTTAAATATGCATTTGTGTAGTAAATTAGACAACATTTTCTCTTTCTTCAATGTGCTCACATACAAAGTCATCTATTGGAGATTCACCTGTAGATTGTTCAACAGTAGCATATAATTTCAAATTTTCCAACTCTCGCCAGTTTTCTCCATAGTCCGCTTGCAATTATGCATTTATTTTCCAAACGGATACATGATCTATAAGAATATTTACATATTCTTCGGGTTTTATTATAACTTCCATCTTTTTTAATTTTTTCTCTATATAAGCGAATACCCTATCTGGTGGTATAAACGAATGACCTACAATGGGAAAGATAACCTGAACTGTTTTGCCGTTTTCTGGAGCAGACGATACAAGCCATTTTGATAGCATCCCCATCAATGTAGAAATTTTATTCAATCCGCCACAGCCATCTGAAAACAACCGGATGGTGTCAATTTCGGTTAAATCTGTTTGGCATAATCTGTGGAAAACAGCAATGACAATTTCGTTCGAACTTTTGGGTCTTTCTGTTTCGTTCCAATAATAAATATGAACATTGTTTTTAGTTAAAGCATCATGTGAGCTGCCAACTACAATAGTAAAGTTATAAAAGTTGCACTGACGACTGAAGTAGGCTCTTTGGTCTGGCAATCTTCATTTGAAGATTTCTTACAAAAAACAAAATTCTAAAAAAATCTTCATTTGAAGATAAATCTTCACTTATGGCAACGTTGCTCGTGACATGCAGAATATGCGGGAATAACTAATGGGCATTGGTCGGTTGGAGATGGCCGACTTTGAACGTAAGGCACCATTGGAGATGGCCAATTTTGAAACTAAGGGCAATTAAAATTGAGTAATTTGACTTGAATATGGCAAGTTTTGTAAAGAAACTGTTTTAATATTAAATACAGGTGATGTTTTAGAATTGGATGTGATACCTAGCTTAAAAAATTGAAATTTTGGAGATGGCCGGTTTTGAAAATAAACGATTCATATGAGGAGAACGACTGAGAACATAAACCAAGTGAAAGGACAGAATTATAGAATAAGATAATGAGAGAAGTGCAAAAAGGGGTTGGTCGAAGGGATGGCAAATGAAGTGGTAGATAAAATGGAAAAGGAGAGGGAGAGGGAAGAACAAAATGGAAAAGGTCATTGAAATGGGAGATAAAAATAGTGTGAGAAAAAGAAGAGATATAAGAATCACGAAGATTACGAAAATGATGAATATATATCAAATGAAAGCTTTTCATGAGCATGTTTGCACAAAATTATAAAAATTTAAATTGGTTAATTTGTTCATGAGATATTAGCGTTTAAAATTTGCTTATTTACCCCTGCATTGTTTTTGTAGATTCAAATTCTAATTAGCACAAAATCATATGTACTTACATACATACATATTTACATTTTCATTTTAAGTATAATGGCCGATTCACATAAACGCTTTGGTAGCTTCAAGCGAAGAAAGGCAAAGCGTTTCGTTGTTACCCGATTATGGGGGGCTACATACTAGTATTATTATTATTTCACTTCAACGTGGAGCTCATACAGCTCAGCACTAAAAAATTTTTAATGCACGCATCACCGGAAGGACAATAAATGTCCCCCAAAGCTCGAATACTTAAGTTCTAGACCATTTTTTCTGACAAAGTCCACGATTAAAAAGACACACACTGAGACCAATATGATGAAGTACTTATAAAGGGAATTCCAGTTTGAAAATATCAGTATACACCCAGTGTAAAAGGTTTGAATAAAATAGAATTCATTGTGAGTGATCAAAGCTCAATGCTTAGTTGCTCCTTTATTCAAATGTTGTCAGCTTATTTATACAAAATTATTCTAACATATTCTTACATACATATTTACATTTAAGCATACATATTTACCTGAAGCATACATACTTACATACCTACATACAACTTGATACAAAATATGTACCTACACACCTGTGTTGAGTTGTCACTTCTGTGGGAAATGCAACGTTCGCAAATTTGTTTGGTTTTGTGTTGTACACACACCTGTATTAAATTGTGTGAATGGCTATTTCAGCAAGAATTGAAAATGCTTTTTTATGTGTTGATGAACATTTATACTATTTTTGTTACAGGGTAGCTGATTTAAATATTTGGCCTTAAATTGTTGGCTGTTTACACTACACAAGCTCTTCTTCTTTATGGCAAGGTGGGGTGAGGCTAGGTTAAGCAAGTATGCATAAGAACATCCCACACTTTCAAATGGAGACATTTTTATCACCCTCAGTGAGTGCTGATTGGCATCACATTTGTACAACGAGATTACTTCCAAGTAGTCCTCAACGAATTACTTGCTTTCTCTAATGAAATTTAGTAGAACCTCTGTCTTGTCTGCAGTGCTGGATATACTCATAGCTTTTGCAGAGGGAGCTTCTGATATGCGCCAGCGTCGAATCACCTGTACTTTAGTGCAATGACCTGTGCTACTTACTACTCGTATGTTATCTCACTGTCATAAGGACTTTGATACTTCGCAATCATCCCAACTGGTCGAACACAAGTTCGTTGCTATTATCTAATATTCCTCGATTTTCCTCATGAGATAACTCGACGGTGATCATATGGAGCATTCCATACAGCTTTTGTCCATTTCGGAACCTATGCTGGCAATCTAATCCGCAATATAAAGTGAGATATTGAGATTCTGGATGGACGCCAGTGAGGCTTGACACCCACGCACGATATCCGACTTTAGAAGGAAAAGGGTTGCGCTACACAGCCCTTTTAATATCCATAAAATGATGGAATTTTTAGGTCGAATATTCCTTTCACTGCGCAGGTTTTTGACCGAGTGGAGAGATCATCAGTTGCGTTTTTCAGATTTAATTGTTTGACTTTATGAGAAAACGTCTACCCTTGCCTACCATGGCGTTAAAGTTATTAACCATTATTTTAAAGGTAAGTGCAGGTAAGGGCTATATTGGATAGCACAGTCTTGGCACATCTCGCAGAAAGACCACGCGTTCACAGCCGCGAACGGAAGTACTTGGGGGCGAATTGTGTATCCAACCACAATAGCAACACGAAGTCGCTAGGCAGATGCAACAACGGTAAAGCTGCATTTGTCTACTTTGTCGAGCTCACTGAGTAGAGGGAAAGCGGAAGAAAAAAATAGAGAAAGGGGTGGAGGAAGCTGGTGAGCAGGAATAACAGGAAGACTTATGAAAAGGGAAAGATAGGGAGAGTAGAGGGAGTGAAAACAAAAGGAAAAAGAGAAAGAAAGCAGAGTAAAGAAAAGAAAGATGGAACGGAAGAAAATAAGTAGGTGGGATCGGGCGGTGGAAAGGTTAAAGGAGAGGGTGGGGAGGGGGGGGCAGACCACAAAAAATATCGGTAAGAAAATGAATAAGGGGAGAGAAGGAAGGAATAAGGAGTGTGAGGGACGTGTAAGAGAAGCTGTAAAGAGATAGGCAAACAGGAACTGCAAAGCAATTAAGGAGTAGAAGAAGGCATAAAGTGAATGGAATAGATCGAAATAGAGGGCGTGGAATGTTAATAGGCAAAGGGAAAATAATGAGAAAGGAATACTTGGAAGGTAGATGAAGTAAAATGGCATAATACCAAGTACTTATGAAGTTCGAGGTGTAAACCTATGTTTTTAGTTAACCAGAGCTCGCCCGGGGTTGAACTTACACCACAACAGAGGAAACTTTGCCAGAAACAAATAATTTCGTGGTAATGATGAAGAGCTTCGTCGGCTTTTTATCGATAACAACAAGTTATTGTTTGCTATTGGCTTAATATAAGATAGCAAGTTATTAGAGTTTTGGACTTTGGACTAGGTAGGCAATTGAAAATAAGTCCTCTCTCGGCGAACGAAAATCATACTCTACAAGTCACTTATCGTACCATACCTGCTATATAGGCAGAAGCATGGACCATGACAACAGCAGATGAAGCGGCTTTGGGAGTGTTCGAGAGAAAGTTCTTCGAAAATGTATGGACCTATACGCGTTGGCGATGGCGAGTACCGAAGAAGATTTAATGATGAGCTGTACGAGCTCTACGCAGACATCCACATAGGCCAGCGAATTAAAACGCAGCGGCTGCGCTTGCTAGGCCATGCGAATGAAAGATTACGCCCCGGCGAAGAAAGTGTTTCTATCGGAACCCGCCTATAGAAACAGTGGTAGGGGGCGGCCCCACTCCGTTGGAAGGAACAGGTGGAAAACGATTTAAACTCCCTTGATGTGACCAATTGGCGCCGTGTTGGCGGAGCGAAGGAGCGACTGGCGCGCCTTGTTGGACGGCCATAGCCGTTTAGACGGTTAAGCGCCAATTAAGTAAGTAAGTAAGTAAGTTATTAGCGTTAAGTTATAGGTTTGTTTTTGTGGGTTTCTAGCGGCTTGTTAACGACGCGTTACAGATTTATAATCGATTTTATATTGAAGCTTAATCGGTGTCTGCTTCATATTAACCGATCTGCCGTCGATAACAAATCAATAGCACGCCGATAACAAATTAGTAGCCAGCCGGTAAAAAACGATAAATTTTTCGATATCAAACCCGATAACTTTTCATAAGGTATCGATAACAAATCGATGGCTTTTCGAAAACGAGTTGATACATTTTTAAAACCATATTTTTTCGATAACATATCGAGTACTTTTTGAAAACGGATCGATAACTTCCCCAAAACCAATCGATACACTTTGATAACGTACCGATACGTTTTTGATAAAATCGCTTACTTTAAACATAGATAATTTTCGATAAAACATCGGTAAAATTTTAATATCATGCACATGTATATACATATTTTAGATAAAATATCGCTAGCTAATCGGCTCGTCTTTACCTCGTCTATAACACACTTATGGGCAGCAAACCGACAATTAAGAACTCAGCCGTTTGAAAAAGGGAAGCATGACAAAACTCTCAAAACAGCCATAAAAAGTCGTCGGACCACTATGCCTGATCTTGCACGGCGAACTCAGTTTTTAAAGACAAATACCCTAGCTCGCGTTTGAGGAAAGCAACCTCCCCAGTAAACTCTTACTTATCCAAAATCAACCCTAACATACCCAATGTATATCCGCTTCCATCATGTCCCCACGTAACACAAACCAGCTTTTTAAATTGCGATGTGAAACCGCCCGCCTCTATCACCCTTATCGGTCTGGTCCAACTCCTGCTGATACTGCAAGTTTTCTTGGACCCCTGTTAGAGGAAATTGATGGCAATTAGTGAATGATCGCAACTATTCGATGGGGCGAATCAATAAGAAACCGCAAGAACTTTGATAATACATTGATAACTCTCCACCCAGCTTCAGTTTCGATTTTGACTACTTATCTTTCGTTTCCAATCCTTTTATTTTCTTTTTTTCCTTTTCTTTCCTTTCCTTTCCTTGCCTTAATCTGCTCTCTGATTGTGCTCATATCAACTGTACCACGTTCTTAGTTTTTCACATTACGCAACAGTGTAGTGATTGCACTCACTTACTGTTACATTCCGCTTTTTATGTGTGAGCAAAATGCTTACACATCAATGAAAGGGAGAAGAGAAAGAATAACAGGAAAAGCAAATCCTGCATAGATAGGCCAGGCTCGGTATGTGATTAACATTTATTTCCCCAAAAGAAAATTATTTTACCTCTTGTCATTTAAAAAAATCTTCACGGATTCTTTAAGCATGATCAAAACATATTAGATCATTCTCAAAAAAAGGTGCTATTTGAAAAGTACAGATGCGTTGGTTTGATGGGCGGGAATCTTATTTAACAAACAGCATTATGCTCCTTTTTATACTCAGCTGAGCAGAGCTCACAGAGTATATTAATTTTGTTCGCATAACGATAACGACATAAACTAATCGAGATAGATATAGACTTCTTTGTATCAAATGATCTGGGCGAAAAAGAAATTAATTTAGCCACGTCTGTCCGTCTGTCCGTAACACGATAACTTGAGTAAATTTTGAGGTATCTTAATGAATTTTGGTATGTAAGTTCCTGGGCACTCATATCAGAACGCTATTTAAAATGAACGAAATCGCACTATAACCACGCTCACTTTTTCGATATCGAAAATTTCGAAAAACGGAAAAAGTGCGATAATTCATTACCAAGACGGATAAAGCGCTGAAACTTGGTAAGTGCGTTAACCTTATGACGCAGAATAGAAAATGAAGGTGAATTTAAAGTTTTACAAGCTGTAATTTGGCAGTATCAAGATATAATGATGAAATTTCGCAGGAACGCTACTCCTATTACTATATGTGTTCTAAATAAAAATTAGCAAAATCGAGGAACGAATACGCCCACTTAAAAAAGAACATTTTTTTAAGTCAAATTTTAACAAAAATTGAATATCTTTACAGTATATAAGTAAATTATGTCCACATTCAACTACAACATTTGTCTTCAAAGCTCCCAGCTGAGTATGTAATGTTCGGTTACACCCCAACTTAGCCTTCCTTACTCGTTTTGTTTACACCTCTTACAAAGCACCTCTTTCCATTTACGCTCGCCATAAACATTCGAACACGCTCAGGTAAATGCTCTACTTTTCTTGTTCAAATATAATTTTAACCACTGTTATTTTACTTGTAATTCGCTTTTGAAAAATTTACGAGCATTTATAATAGCTTCGACACATTGAAAGTCGAAAATAAGCAACGAGCATTCGGTGGAAGTCCTTGTTTAGCCCCTAAAAGCGCACTATATTATGCCCACGCTAAAGCGTAATTTCTCTCGTACTAGTGACATATGTACATACGTTATTGGCATCCATATCACCCACCACATTTTATATATGTACGTATGCACTCATTTATATAAATATTGATACTTATATGCTCATGTAAAATATTTGTGTTAAAGAGAGCAAGTGCCGAAGTAATTGCATTCAAGTTGACATCTTTGTTGAACATAGACTATAAGCGGGGCGACAGGCAACAGGCTGCCATGACACTGGGCTAACAAGCCATGCATGTAATTTATCGATTGCGTGCTAGTTAGAGACATATAGGGGGACTCATGTAAGCATATAAACTTATAAGTGTAAAATTATATCCATTTACACACTCTGTTATATGAACGCACCTAGAATACTCTTGATAAACTTGATTGTTTATCAGATGTATTATTGCCAAACAAAAAATTGTTTGATTGTTTAACAAATTAAAAAATGCCAGGATTAAGTGAAAAATCAAAACTAAAACGTCTTTACTAAGTTATTCTTGTAAATGACTTGGTGATGTTGGAGATTTCTGATAAAAATGCCTGCTGTAATGTCTGCAAGGTTGCATTCCTTTGAGTTTACCGCGTTTACACAATGAAATGTGCGCGTAAATTTATACAACATGTGCAAATGATTTTCATACAAAATTTGACAGCTCGTGCGTAAACTAGATAAATTATACGTTTACACACTTTATAAGGCATTTATACGGTTACATGAGTCCCCCTAAAGAAATGTGCACGTAAATTTATACAAATTGTGTAAATGATTTTTCATACAAAAATTTGACAGCTCGATTACGCACTAGATAAATTTATACGTTTACCACACTTTATACGCATTTATACGGTTACATGAGTACTCCTATTGTGGAGGAGAGAATAAGCACTACGCTCTCATTCCAATGAAGTACAACAAAACTGTAAAAACGACGATGACGCACAGCGTTGACAGATTGACGACGCCATCGTCAGTTTGACGCTTTTCAACTAGAGTGACGCTTGGACGATTTGTAATGAGAAATGACGATTTAGCCTGCCTTCTATGTAAGATTTATTTTAAATATTCAAACACCAAGAAATAGATTCAATAATGTTGATTTTAGATGGACACTACAGTATAAATATTGAAATGATCAACTTAGCTCGTGAAAAACGGAGTGGTGATGATATCATTGCCTCCACATCCACACTCACTCATGAGCCCACTCAAGACTTATTACAGTAACGAATTAAAGTATTTTATGAGAGAAAATGAACGAAAACTTACTCAATTCGATTTAGTTGGTCTCTCTCTAAAACGTATTGTAACGAATTTAGTGAAACTCCGCTTATTTTACACCTTCTACTAACGTTCGTATCGCTAAACTGTTGAATAAATAACTCCAATATTCAATAATGCAAAATTGTCTTTATTACACTACTTCACAATAACACTTATACTTCGTAACCAATAGCGTGCTTAAACAAACTGATTTATTTTTACTCAGCTTTCGCTCCTTTTATAGTCTCTGTTGTTTCGTTCGCATACTTCTAGGCGTTTCTTCTTTCTAGAATTTACTACTTGTTTACCAGCTATAAACTTATCGGCTATAAACTACAGATGTACGATTATAGCTTCTCGCATAGCCATATGCGGGTGATATGTGAGTGATACTTCCACCGATGATTGCCTACTTTTGGGAGTGATCTCAGATATATGCATGTGTTTGTGCGTTTCTCTCCGCTGCTTGTATGGACATATGTGTAGACATAATGATTAATTTGTTTATGTGCATACAAGTCACTGCTCAGTATCGGCTTAGAGATGATAGTGTCCCTTAGTGTTGCTAATATTCGTCACAGTATTTAAGGTTCAGATTGGCCAGGTTGCAGTTAACGGTTTCAGATGTACTGGTACATACGCATTCGATCGAAATATTTTTACTGATGCAGACTACATTGCTGCAAATGATATGTATCATCACGTAAATACCGAAAACTCTGAAGTTTCCGAGCAAAATAAAGCAATTTCGGATACTGGACGTACTCTTACTTCGCCGACATGTAATACAAATCGAGTGACTTCTCCAGAACCTGTGGCATCAACCAGTAAAGGAGTCGTTTCAACCATGGCATATTTTACCATAGCCAAAGATTATAAAGCCAGTTGCTACTGGAAGAGAAAGAAAGTCAAAAGCGACAGTATTAACAAAATCACCATATAAGAATCAGTTGGAAGAAAGCATTCGAAGATCCGGGAAAAGTGAAGCAAACAAATTAAAAAGAAAAGGAAACTTCAAAAACCAGCAGCGAAAGCTAGAAAAGCTGAATGTGAAGAATTAAACTGTGACTCCGAAATAAGCGTGGTCTACGCAGATCCAACCAAGGGGAGTTTGTTGAAATGCTCCAGACAGAGCAATTTTGCTCCTTTTGTGAAAAGTTATGGAGGGTCGAAAGAAATATATCAGAATGAAGTGCTTGTTTACGGTGCGATGCGGTTTGGGCTCATAACGTCTGCATTCCCAAAAAAATCTAATTTTTATTTGCGAGTCTTGCACATATTGAAGTTTTTAAGAAATTTTGATATTTCCAATAATTTAATAATTTTTAATATTGTAACTAATTTAGGGAATTCCGCTTATTCCAAATCTTCTGCTAAGATTCGAATCACTAACTGTTGAATAAATAAATCCAATATTCAATAATGCAAAATGGTCTCTGATTAAAGTACTTCACAATAACACTTATACTTCGCAACAATAGCGTGCTTAAATCAAACTGGTTACTGATTACTCAGCTTTAACTCCTTTTATACTCTATGATGTCTCGTTCGCATTCTTCTAGGCATTTCTTCTTCTAGAATTTACTACTTGTTTACCAGCTATACTCACCAGCTATAAACTACAGATACACGATTATAAGCTTCTCATATGCGCGTGTATATGTGAGGGGTACTTACACAAATGATTGCCTACTTTTGTGAGCATCTCAGATATATATATGTGTATGTGTGAGAAATACCTTGCCGACGATTGCATACTTTTGTGAGCAACTCTCCGCTGCTGGCATGTACATATGTGTAGACATAATGATTGATTTGTTTATGTACATACAGTCACTGCTTCGTATCGTCTTAGAGATGATAGTATCCCTTAGTGTTGCTAATATTCGTCGTAATATCAACGAGCCAAGGAGGCATTTTATTTATCTTTTGAGAAGCTATTTGTCTTTTATTAATAAAATTGGTAAATTTTAAAAGAAGTTATTTAATCTTTTCTTTAGTAAAACTATTCTGGCTATGTTCGGGTAAATGATATACCAAATACGTTTGCGTACCACGTTACCCGCCAATTTTTGGGGAAGCGGCCATTTCGGACTCACCCTAATTTCGTCTAGAGTGGTATACAACTTTAATAAAGTACGCTATAGATGATATTTCACCAAACAAAATGTGATGAAAAAAAGGTGAATTGACATTTAGTTAGGCCAAAAGTTACCCAAAAGTTAAACGCTATACCAAAAATGCCACAGCTCCTCTATTTTGCAGACATTTCTAAGGTTCCTCCAGAAGTTTTTTTTAGAAACTACTTCTACTATCAAAAGAGCTGACTCTGTATACGCTTTTCTAATATATGTGCATTCGTTGCAGATCTAATGTGCTCGCCACACTCTTCAGCGATGTAGAACGAATTTTTTCTAAAATAAATTTAAACAAACAAACTGTCTGGAAACTGATACATTATTTAAAATTGAGTAACTTTTCCTGTCATAATATTGAACCACAAATAAATATGCTAAAAGAATGAACGCGAAATGTATAACTAAGAAACTAAAATGATATAGAAGGTTCGATTCGAGCGCTTTTAAAGTTAATATTGTTGAATGAAATCCGTCGATCTCATTTTGGTTTACGACGAATTCAATCGTACGTCCCCTAGAAATAACCCAACTTCGTCCTAACTCAGTTTTGGTTGTTATTGGTTGTTGCCATAGATATGACGATTTTTGACAATTTTTTGGG
This sequence comes from Eurosta solidaginis, assembly GCA_029619165.1. NCBI lineage: Eukaryota > Metazoa > Arthropoda > Insecta > Diptera > Tephritidae > Eurosta > Eurosta solidaginis. The sequence continues at coordinate 17,145 of JARSSU010046521.1, forward strand.
AGGCGTCTGACGATTTGGAAAAAAATATATGGCAACGCTGACGACGCATCCCTTACAAGCCAACCTAATATAAACGGACGCAAGTCATTTTCTGTCAAAAAGGTCTCATGCACATACAACTTGTATGAGAGAAACCCAAATTGAATTTGCTGCGTGAAAAACCTAATGCGGCAGTTACTACGACCTACGTACCAAAAACGTGTCAGCTGACACGACATATCTTATGAGTGTGCAATGTAAACGAAAACTCACCGACGTGCAACGCCCTTACGTACGTAGCCCGGAAACGTAGAAATCAAAACAATTTTGATTTTTTCCGTAAGAAGACAGAGTTGCCTAGTAAACTGTGCGCTATATTTTGACCGTTTGCAGTTTTATGCAAAAACACCTAATTAAAGTTTGAAAAATTGTGAAAATAATTCGAAATAATTATGTTAAAGTGCAGATTATAAATATATATCTATTTATACTTATTTAATATTAATTCAGGCCTTTTACAACATCAAAATTAATTGGAAAAAGTTGATGTTTCCATAAGCATGCATGCAAAATTTTCAATGGCAACAGTGATTATCTGTAAACAATACACACACAAATATGTTATGTACATGTACACAGACGCACACATTGATTCCTACGGGCTTGAGATTTCGGTCAAACGTGTTTCGTACGACAAACGTCCGTACGTACGGCACACGTCGGTGGGTATTGCCGCTTAACTCGATTTCCAATTTTTGTTCTGCGTGACATTTAGATTTGACGTTTGCACACATGCTTTACATTGTAGCATCGCGTGCTTATTTGGGTTCGGGCAAAAAACGCCGGTTGTTTGCGTGCGATAAAAAAACGCAGAGCGGTTTTATTAGGTTGGCTTGTTACAAATCGACGCTCGTTTGGTGCTGTTGAAATTTCACCACGACGATTTATGTTTGCAGGAACTTTTACTCTCAGTTTGACACACTCTCAGTCATTTATCTAACTCGTATTTTCTATATCAAACTGTTGCATGAAAACTGTTGTTTTAGGTACCTTGAATTTTTGTTGTTTATTTTACTTTTTTTACGAAATACAAGATATGTATTCACATTGTGGCTATCATCTGTTAAAGTCAATTTTGTGGTAGTGTTGGTGCAAGCTTCATTGTTTCCGCTCATTTGCTCGTTATTTGATGTTACACGCTTATTTGTATGTACATGTGTATTATTTGTATGCGTATATCTTATTCTTTGCTTGTTTTTGTGAATGATAATGGCGCGTTAAGTGTGAAAAATCGATGCGGTAATAGCTTTTCAGTTGGTAGAAAGCTTTTGAGCTTGTTTATCTTTTGTCGTAGAAATTTATTATATGTACTTAACGTTCAAACAAACAAAAAACATACATACTACATACTAATTTGCATACAAATGATTTGATGCTTAACGAGAATACAGGAACATGAAATGGACGTAAAAAACAGAAAAAACAAATACCGCGCTTTCTCAACACACCTGACTGACAACGATCATACAGCTCATTTTGGGAATGCAAGAATCTTAGATGTTGAGAGAAGATGCAAAAGGAGGATGACACTGGAAAGTCTCCGCATCCAACAACATATGGCGAACGTCATGAATTTAAAGAAGGACATTGACAATACAAATAGCGCTTATACAGCAGTAATAAAAAAATGATAAAAACAAGTAGAAAATAAGCAAAAGTATTTTTAGAGCACGTAACCTTGCAAATAGTCAAGTAGACCCTGCTGTCATTATTAAGTTTCAATCCCCAGCAGACAGAAATTTGCTATTGTAAACTGTGGCAGCTTATAGGCGGCTAAACAACAACGGGATAAGACTAACCCATGTGGGACTTAACTCCGATTCCCACATCTATATAAACGAGTCATTGACTAAACACAATCATGACTTTTAAATCAGCTCTAAGCTTTAAAAAACGAAAAAAAGGTTGCTTCCGTATTCACGAGAAGGGGAATTGTCTACATCAAGTGTAGGAAAGCCGATGAACCATGCTCTTTCCACTCTCTGGATTCCCTTAAATGAGTTTGCAAATACCATTTACGAATGCGACCGATCCTTTCGTGGAGAACAAGACACTTCCGCTGGTGAGCAGGGTACTCACTCATATATTTGATCTATCCATATATTACTTTATTATTCTATATCTTTTTATTATCTATTAATGTACGTTACTTCTATATTCTACTGGTTAAGTGTAAGTTTGGTTAAGTCATATAGTCAGTCGAAGTTGTTGTTTTGATTTTAAGTGAGTCCTATCGTCTATGATATCTAACTGTAATGTAATGAGCTCCAAAGACTACTCACACAATGCTGCGTATACTTAGCAATCTTAAATCTATTCACATTATGCGCAAAGTTTGTATAAAAATATTGACGAGTTTTGATACATTTTTGAAGATTCGGAAATTGACGTTCTGTGTGTGTCAGAAACATGGTTTACGTCACGGCACAGCAATGGTCTGGTAAAGTTAATGGTTATCAACTTTTCAGGGCTGATCCGAGTGGCCAACAGGTGGTGTTGCAATATATGTAAAAGACAGCTTATCTTGTAGAATATGTTGTACTTCTAGTGATGTTGACTCCGTGGAATATGTGTTTGTTGAGGCTTTTTCAGATCAAAAACAAGCTTCTTATTGGGTGTGTATACCGTCCCAATCGCCAGTTGACTTTCTGGATTTTCAGAATTCATTTATCCACTACAGAACAACTACAGTAGCATTATAATAGCTGGTGATTTCACAGCAACCTGTTTGAAGACAATTGTTTAAAACTTTCCATGGAATCTCGTGGACTATATCCTACCAACACCTCTTCGCCAACGCATTTACTCGCAGAAGTAGCACCCTACTCGATTTATTCTTTGTCAGTGATCTTCTAGAGTCACTCCACTACAACCAGTCATCAGCCCCTAGTTTCTCAAAGCATGACTGATCTTCATGACCTATGATTTTCAAGCAACTAGAACACCTGTCTATGTACTTATCGCGACAAATGCAATGCTGCTGGATTTCATGGAATCAGTGCAAAGTTTCTTAAAATCATAATACCTATGATCCTGCCGCATGTGACCTACTTAATGCATTCTATCTTAACAACTTGTGTTTCTCCTAAGTGCTGGAAAGCTGCCAAGATTATTCCTGTAAATAAGAAAAATAATGAGTACAGACCCATTTCTATCCTACCGTTCCTGTCAAAAGTAACTGAACGTATCATGCATAAAGAAATAATGTCCTATGTGCTGGATAACAAAGGAGACGCCCCCACACGTATGGTAGGAAGCTGTCACAGTTCGCCGGATATCTCAATCGTGAGCGCAGAACTCGTAAACTGCGTCAACTGGCAGCCGATGGTAACATTGACATCCGACCACCTGCCTATACTTATTTCGTTCGAGCGTATCGCCGACTTCATCGTTACAGAAAAACGCACTTTCATAAACATTAAGAAAGGAAAGTGGGAGGAATACAAATCTTTACAGACAACCTCTTTGCTGCCCTCCCTATCCCGACTGATGCCCGCCAAGGGGAGCGTGCTTTCCGCAAGGTCATTGAATCCGCCTCGGTACGTTTCATTCCCGCCGGGAGAATTCCCGAAATTCGGCCCCACTTCCCGGCGGAGGCCGCAAATTTATGCGAGAGAACGTGACCTTATAAGACAGGTCGACCCAGGCGACCCCCAAATAAGGGACATAAACCAACGCATCATATTGCTGGTGGATGAACATAAGCGGGCGAAATGGGAGGAGCACCTAAGAGGTTGTAACCTCTCTGCCGGTGTGGGTAAACTTTGGTCCATCGTAAAGTCCCTATCGAGTCCGTGTAAGCACAATGACAAAGTTTCCACCGCCTTCGGCGATAAAGTGCTGTCGGATTCAAAAAAATGCGCGAGCGCTTTCTGCCGTCAATATGTAATGCATTCTACGGTCGACAAATATAGACGGAGGGCCAACAGGCACGCACATATAACATAAATCAGCGCGTCACCCATTACCATCACGCGCCAGAGAGGTTTGGAGATACCATTGGTCACGCTAAACCATCCAAAGCAGTGGGCCCAGACGTATAGCCATGCCGATGCTTAAAAGCCTAGGGCGAAAGAGGGTTTCAAATACTTAGCACATGTCTTCAACCTGTCTCTTTCCACCTTTGTCATACCCAAAAAATGGAAAAAGGGCCAAGGTGGTTCCGCTACTAAAGTCTGGGAAACCAGCTACATGGAGAGTCGTATCGTCCGATATCTACCCAGAAACCTGGGCATCCAAACAGACATCTAATTGATGAGCCAACACCGCCTAGGGGCGTAAGGAGTCATCTCCGTAAGCATTTTGAGGAAATCACTGCACCTGAGAGAACCCAACCGTATGAAGCAAAGAAACACAAGCAGGTCCTTGGTGAGCTCCAAAAGCAGGCGTCGGACCTTTATGTCAGGAATTGCCGTTGAATCCAGTACTCAAAGAAAAGTACCCAAACTTGTGGAAGAGGGAACGCATACTCCCCAGGGAAACGCGTGTCACTCTGCTCAACTTCCGTTCTGGATACTGTAACAGGTTAAACTCGTACCTATCCAGAATCAACCCCGACATACAAATGTATGCCCGCTGCAATGTGTCCCCACATGACACGAACGACTCTCTTTAATTGTAATGTGGAAACCAACGCCACTCTAACACCCCTTTCATTATGGTCCACCCCTGTGAAACAGCAAGTTTCCTTAGACTCCCGTTAGAGGATATGATGGAAATGTGTGATCGGCCGCGGCTGTTTGGTGGGCGAAGCACTGCTACAACAACAACAGGTAAAAAGCACGACTATCTCGGGAATGATCTAATATCACCATATTGAACCTTCTAGGCCATTCCACCCACCACCCTCTAGTTCCATGAGGAACTTGGGTCGGGCAGAGCGCATTCCCCAGAATTCGCTAGATGATGCTGACAATTGGGTTGGAGAAGCTATAAAATGCGCTGGTATCCTCTTGAGAGGGTTACGCTACACAATCCCTTAAATAATTTCTAGTATTTTAATCGCCTCTTACGACGGGCATACCTGCCCGCGACTATATTCTAAATCCTCAACGTGTTGAAAGTCGTACTTGCAGTTGTTGCCTACGGACTGGATACAATACATACTACGTACGGAGGGGTGACATAAGGTCATCGGGCATAACGTCAATTATGACCACTTCATTTGTTCACAAAGACTTCTGATGTCGAAATGGTCATAAGGTCAAACGGAAATTTCCGAAATGGTCATAAAGGGAATTGATCTAGCGACAATTTGAAGTGCTCATAATGCCATTGATCTTATGGTCATTTGAAGGAGCCTTTTAATCGACAGCAGCGGACGCGAACACACGCGCCAAATAAAGAAGAGGAAAAAAAAGGAAAAGTTCTTCCCACCAAAATTGTCTGATCATTACTTTCGGTTTTGGAAGCTATCCAGTGATCGCAAAGTTAAGCGTATCACATCGCCCAAATGGCCACTGAGTTTGGCAATTGTTTGGGGCAGAATCCACCTTCTTTAGCACGGCCTATACGTGTCTGTACTGCAATTTTCTGGCCATCCTGCATCAACAACTACATTTTTATAAAGTGTGCAACATTCGTCAGCGGCGTTGGAAAGAGCTGCATTCTGGTTCAGCGGGTGAAATAGCTGCCGTGTCGCCAGGACGATCGGGGCCATGCGGTTGGTAAATCAAACACGGCACCTACGAGTACATTGATCGGCCCGGCACAAAAAGGCGGGAGGCAAATGGGCGCATATCGCGACCAATGTAAGAGCGTAACATCACCGGGCATTTACGACCATACCCAAAAGGAAGCAGCTCGTATATCGTATGTCGCATTACGTTCAAGTTACTACAAGTTTTGCTCTGAGAAAAAACTGGAATATGAAGGAAATATATTGACCTCTTAAGTACTGTGAGAAGCACAAGGGACTGGTGACGGATTGCTAACTCTTTGAAAAGTCAACCCCATAGGGTGTCCTGTAGTCTGTCGTTGACAGATTTCTACAACCACTTCAAGTTATTGTTATCTAGTACAGTAGAAGCACCTTGCATGCATTGGACGTTACCTTCAGTGATAGACCCTTTTCTCGATCTCCTTTTGAGCTCCGCGAGTTACAGCTTGTATTGAAAAGTCTTAAAGACAACAAAGCTCCGGGTCAGATCAATTTCTTATGAATTTTACAAGTACGCTCCGCAGTGTCTCTTAACAGAATTAATGGCTTTGTTCTATGCAATATTTCTTAAGAAACAGATTTCGCAATGTTTCCGCAGCGCAATTGTTATCGCCCTTTTCATAAAAAGCCAACCCTGACCTTCCTTCCAATTACAGGGGCTATCACTGCAATGTGCCAATATAAGATTTTCGCTGCTTTGCTTCTGAGTCGCTTAACGCTTGGCTCGATTGCAATAATGGTATTACCGAGTTTCAGGCGGGCTTCCGCAAAAACTATTCAACAATTGACAATATGTTCAACCTGACCAGTATTGTACACTTGAACTTTAGTGCGAAAAAGAAAACTTTCGCTTTCTTTGTCGATTTTTCATGTGTTTTTGACACAGTTCCACGGAATTGCTTTTTTACAAGCTTTCCCAGCTCGGTCTATTTAGTAACATTATTGAGGTACTTCGCTTAATTGACGAAGATACAACTAGTCAGGTTTTGATGGATGGAGTGCTTTCGGAACCATTTTCTGTTAAACAGGGGTGTACGGCTAGGGTGCATGCTAAGTCCAGCTCTGCTCTCTTTATATATTAATGACTTAAGTGACATTCTCCCCTGTGGTGTAAAGGTTGCTGACGCTGTAGTTAAAGTTCTTTTGTACGCTGACGATATTGTGCTTCTGGCAGACTCTGCGACAGATTTATAGAAAATGATAGATGCGCTTTACCTTTACAGTAAGCAGTGGGGTTTGACAGTTAATCTCTCTAAATCCAAAATATTAGTTTTTAGGGAAGCTAGCAGGATGCCAGAGGGGTGTTGCTGGAATTATGGTAATGACACTATTGAGATTGTAAATGAGTACAAATACTTAGGCGTGCTTTTAAATTACAAACTTTCTTTCATAAAGCACTCAGATGCGAAACTGCCAGAAGCTAAAGCTGCTATAGTTGCTACAAAGCTTACATATATAAATAATCCCAGAATTCCCATCTCGCAAAAGATGATATGGGGTATTGATAAGTTTGAGTCCGTAGAGAAACTCCTGCGGTTCTTTATAAAAAAGCTAATATTTCTCCCATCTGACACTCCAAACTATATGTTGCACCTCGAATCAGGTTTATGTTCGCTGTTCTACCATACTTAGGCACGCACATGTATTATATCGCGCGCTGTTTTAGTTTATCACCAAATAGACTGCCCCGCATTGTAGCTGAGGAGCAGTGCGTCAAGGCTCGTACTGGGTGAAAAACTGGGGAAAATGTTTATGTAAGTGTTGATATGGACCCTCAGCGTGATCTCTCGCCTGCAGCGCCAAAACTGCGAATTCCTGTAGTACTAGAGAGATTGCTGCAAAAAGAGTTTGCTAGCTACACCGAGAGTGCACTGCAATCTAGGTCACACGATCTTTACCCGTACTTGATTCCTATGGACGCTACTTACTTCTCCGATGAGTTTTCGGCCTACGCCATAAGTCTGATCTTTCGCGCTAGGGGTGGCTTGCTAAACCTCAATGCAAGAGCTTTTAAAAATGTCACTTCTGTAAACTGCTCGGTTTGCAACTTATGTACTGCTGAATACGCCTTTCATTTTATTGGGATATGTCCTATTTACAAAGATATCCGGTTTCAATGTTTTGGTGAGAAAGTTTTTGATCTGCAAAAGGTTTTAACTATTCTTAGTGGTGGTAACTATCATTCGCTACGCTCTTATATAAGTAGTTGCGTTAAATATAGGGAACTTATTGTAACAGAATTTGCTTAAACTATTGTTTTTAACTATATGTGCTATGTAGACACACAACAATTAATGTTATTGTCTAAGATCCATTATTTATTATTTTAAAGTATAGTCTTACAATTTCTACTTTTGTAATTCTTTGTTGTAATATAATAAATAAAATAACTAAAATAACTAACTAACCCATCCAAATTTAAGTTTGAGTGAATAAGAATTATATGGAGGGGTCCGAAGAGAGAGTAATAATTCGCCACCGCGGGGTTATCCAATTACCCTGGGAGATTTCTCGGATACAAGACGTCTTGTAGGGAGGGCTGGGTGGGAATTTGATCTATTCGTCGGATGTTCTCCTAGAGTAACCTAACCCGTTCGGCCTTTTCTTGTGCTGTGTTTTTTTCTTGGTGAGCGCGAACCGACGTTCGCATGTATTCCTGACATTATGTTTGTATAGCAGTGACTGCACTCAGCAGAGGGTCACGATAACGCCAAATGTTGGCATCATATATATACGTTTGTTAGTTTTTCGATAACCCATGTAACCATGAATGAAAATTTGAACTGAATCAAATATTGTTGATAAACAATCGGGAATAAGTACAGGAGCTAGTAATCATAAGTTTGTATACTCCAACGTTAAAGTAATGGATATGTTAATCATCTATGTACACTTAAGCTAAACCCGGTTGAACCGGTCGAACATTTATATAAGCTGAGTGGTTCACAGAATACAGATAATATCGGTCACTGAATTAGACCTCAAACAAAATTTATATTGTAAAGCGGAAGATTCAGACGAAATAGAGATAGTGTTCGAGGGTCAGGCACCCAAGTGCATGAGTGCATATATATAAGGTGGAGGGCATGGGGAATAGGTGTCGGTTACACCAATGAAGGTGCGAATAAAGACTCATATAAAGAGCGGCTGGCATTGCCATAGATCCCACACCATACATACCTAAGTATACATATGCACGCATGAATGGCCATGGGCAAGGGGAGACGGATGTTCATGTACGTAGTTTTTAAGGTTAATGATTTGTGAAATTTTTTGTTGAAATCATAGCTACATATGATAGCTACTTATTTATATGACCTATTGATAAAATAAACATGAATTGTTAATTTTGCAGATTTGGTGACAATGTTCTTTTAGATGGGGGGAAGACGGACGGACATGTGGACATTAAGAGGGGGGGTGAATTTTAAGGGGGATACTGGCATTAATATTGGGATCGGCAAGAACATCATTAGCCATTGTCGACCATGGAAGGGTGGGTTGTGAATGTCTGGCCAATCGTCATCTTTGGCCATGGTTTCCCAGAGCAGCGTGGTATCCTAGAGTGAACATGGAGAGTATCAGGTATGTATTTTTTTTCTTGTGTGGTGCGGTTGGCATGACTCAGGGTCGCAAGAACCATAAAAAAAAGCAAGCATAACTGCGCGACGACTGGGGTATGCAACATTATAGTGGGGCAATCGGCAAAATATGCACCCGCCTGGCAGAAACACCGCACGTAACAACGTGATTATTCAAATCGCTGTGCATATCCTAGACAAACTCTAGGTTAATTCGCTTACATACCGAACAAGGTATTTTCGCGTAGTTTTTCACATAATGTATGATTCTATGTCTTAAATTTATTTTTATATCCACGAAAAACGGTACTACCCTTCAAAAAACGCGAGTACTCCATAAATAGTGTAAGGAATACTCCTTTAGGAGTATAGGAGTGTTCCAAAACTAATCTGTATTCATACAAAAAATGTGCTCCAATTAACATTGCGATGTCCTAGGAGAGGAGTAGGTGATCCCACTCTCGCTTTGTTTGTGAGTATTCCATAGAGTACATACGTGAGAGTACTTTCCAAAGTACTTTCACTGTAGTACTCCATGGAGCACCCACAGAGGATCATATGCCAAAGTACTAAAGAGGAATTGTGTTGTCGGAAAGAATTATCGGAGTGAATTTAATTTAAAATGAAAGTAAATGAAGAGGGGCAATACAACTTTTATATTTCATACTACGAATATTCTTATGTTATTTAGCATTTGCGTGAATAAAGACACTATTATTTTTCTATACTATAGTATGTATACATAAAACCAGTTCGCTGTTGCATTTTATCAGAGTTGCCATAATAAAATTTTATTATCAGTTATTTGTATGCAATATTTTACTTTTGGCAACTCTGTTCGATCGTCATCGTGTCATGATCACGGTCGTTAAAAAACGAGCAATGATCGGCTGATGGTGGTCCGAAAACGCATTGCAAAGGAGTATCGTTAGAGTACTCCAACATGAAGAAAATGGAACACGTATCCAACAATTTTTGCAGGGTACATCTACTACACACACTACTACACTGCAGTTTCTATACTATTTGGTACCAGAGTAGTACAACCCTGCCGAATAGCCTCCACAAAATATGAGATAGAACAAGCATCATGGTCAGGTGAGCACAGCTGAGAACAAACAGCTGGTAAATATATTACTTGTAAACCTTTACAATGATCCTGCTGCTATCGAAGTCTTAATTGATTGATATATCATATGGAACTCCTGTCTCCTTTTGAGTAATCCCAACCACTCGATTCATCGAGTATTGTACGTCCTTTGCCTCGGCCTTTTCGTTACCTTGAATCCCTTTACGACGCTGAGCCCAGTCGCTATGTACAATTGTAATTATTCAATATCCTTTAACGTGAGTACCTGTCAATGGAAGACTTAATCCGACGGTGTCAAACACGGATCTAAATATATGATCGGTGGCCCAACTAACGGCTCCATAGGGTCTTCCTCAACACTTAGTAGCTGAATTATTAGTACCAAATTAGTTTGTAAACCGCCGTTTTAATCACAAATTCTTACCCTGCTCTGATATGGAGTCTATCCAAGCTCCTGCTATTTTAAGGATAATGGCATCCGGTGGAAAAGTAACTTCACCTTGAATTCCGTTACCATTCAATACTAACCCAAATATCTCGATGTAACATGCTGTACTGTTAGGGCTAATCAGATACATGATACAATTACAACATTTGAATACAAGTATTAGAGGATGTGAACAGCCGTTCTGATCACCAGGAATTATAATAAAACAAAAACCTGCTTCACATTAAGCGACCAATCAGCCTTTCCTACAAATCATGATAAAATAACCGTTCGCTGTGAATAACTATTTCCACGTCATCTATGATGTTGAAATGTCTGTTCGCTGTGAATAACATGGTTCTAATGTTTGTGATCATCAGATATATCATTAATCATAGGTATTTAACACATTTGCTGTGGATCAGATGCCTCCGGTCAGCATAGCCTAACGCAGTTGATATCATTTCAAAGCAAAGGTGAGCACAAACCCACTCTTACAATTATCAACTATAATCAATAAATGATGGGCATTTGCTTTTAATTCTTTGTGTCACCCAAGTTTTATTCAACACGTTTAACTCCACTCACAATTTTGGGATGTGACCTTTCTTTTCTCTGACCTTCTGCACAAGCATCTTTAAGATATTGTGACGAATATTAGTGACACTAAGTGATACTCACATCACTAGTCTGATGCTAAGTAAATGAAGCCAAAACAACAATAAAGCAGGCAGTCACTTGTATCTACATAACGAATCAATCATTATGTCTACACATATGTACGTACACGCAGCGGAGAAGAGACGCACAAACACATGCATATATCTTATCTGAGATGCTCCCAAAAGTAGGAAATTATCTGTGGAAATGTCACATATACACGCGCATATGAGAAGCTATACACGTACATCTGTAGTTATAATTTTATAGCAGTAGCTAAGTAAATTCTGGAAACGCCTAGAAGTATGGAACGAGGAAATCGAAGAGTATAAAAAGCAGTAACAGTAGAGGCACGACAATCAGTTTGATTTAAGCAAGCTATCAGTTGCGAAGTATAAGTGTTATTGTGAAGTACTTTAATAAAGGTCATTGCATTATTGAATAGTGGAGTTATTTATTCAACAGTTTCAGTGATTCGAACGTTAGTAGAAGGTTGCGAATAAGATGAATTGCAGTAAATTCGTTACTATTTATGCTTAAGTTAGAATAAGTAAAAATAGCAGTTTGCCCTTGTGGGCGGGCCAAGAATAAACTATATGCCAAAGTTCTAATGAAGACCGCATTACTCCGAAGAGAATGCTTTAATGTCTGATTCGAGGGCTGAAGTGGCCGCATTATTCCGAAGAGAATACTTTGTTGCCAACTCCCGCCAAGAGACTGCATAGCATGACTAAGTATGCTTTATTGTCAACTTCCACGAGAGTGGATTCATCGTATTAAGGAAAAAAATAAAGGATAAAGCCAAACACAAACGCCAAAATACGATATGAAACCACAACCTCAGCGACTCATCCGAGGCAGGAGTCAATACCTAAATACAAGCATCTGCAATACTTTGTATCAGGTCACAACTGGCTGGTTCTGCTCGCTGCGGTACAGTTTTTATTGACCGTGATGGGGTCGCGCATGTGATATACCACTTCCACTCTGTTCCCTTTCGAGTACACGCCACTCCAGGATTGGTTAGCTTTATTTATAAGCGTCACTAATACGTTGACGGTCATTTGCTATGAATTAAGCGTCACTAATACGACGACGTCAATTTGCTACTTGGTATTATGATCGCCTTTTGCGATCTGAGTACGTAACGCGGGTCTATTCATGGCCCCCAACCCGCAGGGGGGAGTAGCGAGGTACATTCCGGCCAGAGCAGCCTCTCCAAAGCTTCTTTGCATTCCAGGGCACTTATTGATGTAGAACTGTGTGAGGCAATTAACTGTCGCCGACGCGACTGCAGCCTAAGCACGCCTTCTCCAGAATTTCAGATCCTTTCTTTACGGCTACAATTTTCGCCTGAAAGACCCTTAAACTATTTGAAAGCTGTAATTATTTCTCGATCGATGAAGTAAACAGCAGATACGACACCTTCTGTTAGTTTGAACTATCAGTATACACGTGCATAGTAAGTTCTGCCATTTCCACGCCGTAGCGCCAACCCTCCAACTCAATTGTGGCTCCAACATCTATTTCGAGAGGCATATTGAAAGAAGTTTTTTTTTCCTTTTGTATATAAGCAGATATTGCTTCACTAAGCACAGCAAACTCTTCGTATTGTATTAGGTTAGCATTATGTGTTGACGAGAAACATATCGATCGGCGAATGTGTCACACACCGGCACTCGCTGAAGGCATCCAAAATAGATATAAATATCAACGGAAGTAGCGGTCATCTTAAGCACGACCAGATAACCAAACATATTGTCAACTATGTCTGCGCGAAGGATTGAAAATAATAGCTTAACATTTTGTATTTTTGTATTTTTTTTATACTCAGTTGAACAGAGCTCACAGAGTATATTAAGTTTGATTGCATAACGGTTGGTTGTACAGGTATAAAGGAATCGAGATAGATATAGACTTCCATATATCAAAATCATCAGGATCGAAAAAAAATTTGATTTAGCCATGTCCGTCCGTCCGTCCGTCCGTCCGTTAACACGATAACTTGAGTAAATTTTGAGGTATCTTGATGAAATTTGGTATGTAGGTTCCTGAGCACTCATCTCAGATCGCTATTTAAAATGAACGATATCGGACTATAACCACGCCCACTTTTTCGATATCGAAAATTTCGAAAAACCGAAAAAGTGCAATAATTCATTACCAAAGACAGATAAAGCGATGAAATTTGGTAGTGAGTTGAAATTATGACGCAGAATTGAAAATTAGTAAAATTTTGGACAATGGGCGTGGCACCGCCCACTTTTAAAAGAAGGTAATTTAAAATTTTGCAAGCTGTAATTTGGCAGTCGTTGAAGATATCATGATGAAATTTGGCAGGAACGTTACTCCTATTACTATATGTACGCTTAATAAAATTAGCAAAATCGGAGAAGGACCACGCCCACTTTTAAAAAAAAATTTTTTTTTAAAGTAAAATTTTAACAAAAAATTTAATATCTTTACAGTATATAAGTAAATTATGTCAACATTCAACTCCAGTAATGATATGGTGCAACAAAATACAAAAATAAAAGAAAATTTCAAAATGGGCGTGGCTCCGCCCTTTTTCATTTAATTTGTCTAGGATACTTTTAATGCCATAAGTCGAACAAAAATTTACCAATCCTTTTGAAATTTGGTAGGGGTATAGATTTTATGACGCTAACTGCTTTCTGTGAAAATGGGCGAAATCGGTTGAAGCCACGCCAAGTTTTTATACACGGTCGTCCGTCTGTCCTTCCGCATGGCCGTTAACACGATAACTACAGCAAAAATCGACATATCTTTACTGAACTTAGTTCACGTACTTATCTGAACGCACTTTATCTTGGTGTAAAAAATGAACGAGATCCGACTATGACCACGCCCACTTTTTCGATATCGAAAATTCCGAAAAATGAAAAAAATGCCATAATTCTATACCAAATACGAAAAAAGGGATGAAACATGGTAATTGGATTGGTTTGTTGACGCGAAATATAACTTTGGAAAAAACTTTGTAAAATGGTTGTGACACCTACCATATTAAGTAGAAGAAAATGAAAATGTTCTGCAGGGCGAAATAAAAAAACCTTGAAATCTTTGCAGGTATTACATATATAAATTATTTAGCGGTATCCAACAGATGATGTTCTGGGTCACCCTGGTCCACATTTTGGTCGATATCTGGAAAACGCCTCCACATATACAACTACCACCACTCCCTTTTAAAACTCTCATTAATACCTTTAATTTGATACAAATATCGTACAAACATATTCTAGAGTCACCCCTGGTCCACCTTTATGGCGATATCTCAAAAAGGCGACCACCTATAAAACTACCACCACTCCCTTTTAAAACCCTCATTAATACCTTTAATTTGATACCCGTATCGTACAAACAAATTCTAGGGAACTAAGGATCACTCCCTTTTAAAATACTCATTAGCACCTTTTTTTTGATACCCATATTGTACAAACAAATTCTAGGGTCACCCCTGGTCCACCTTTATGGCGATATCTCGAAAAGGCGACCACCTATACAACTACCACCACTCCCTTTTAAAATACTCATTAGCACCTTTTTTTTGATACCCATATTGTACAAACAAATTCTAGAGTCACCCCTGATCCACCTTTATGGCGATATCCCTAAATGGCGTCCACCTATAGAACTAGGCCCACTCCCTTATAAAATACTCTTTAATGTCTTTCATTTGATACACATGTTATGCAAACACATTCCACGGTTTCCCTCGGTTCA
Organism: Eurosta solidaginis; assembly: GCA_029619165.1. Classification (NCBI taxonomy): domain Eukaryota; kingdom Metazoa; phylum Arthropoda; class Insecta; order Diptera; family Tephritidae; genus Eurosta; species Eurosta solidaginis. Next base: position 32,348 of record JARSSU010046521.1, read on the forward strand.
TTTTTCCTTGATGTCTGCACGTTGATCGGGGTGCAGATGTCTGACAGAAACGAAA
>JARSSU010046522.1:0-13550 GCA_029619165.1 Eurosta solidaginis
ATATTATTATTATCAAATTATATATAAATCTCTAAATAAAAACATAATATATACTATTATATAAATTTATAATTATAATTTTAAATACTATTGAAATAATCTTAATATGAAAAATTTAAATTAATATAAAATAACATCTATTAAAACTATATCATATAACTACAATAAATAAACTATATAATAATTTAATAAAATAATTATTAATATTTATATAATCTAAATATATTTTTTAATACGCTTACCTTCAAAAAATATAAAACATATTTAATTATCACAAAATAATCAACATAAATGTACAATTCTTAATAAAATAAATTATATTACATAAACAAAATACTTAAACAAAATTATTATTATATATTTATAATCTATAAAAAAAATTTTACTTACTGAATATACATAATTATATACTAAATAATTTAAATAAAAAGTATATTAATTAATATTAAATTATCAAAAACAAAATTTTTTTTTTATCATTAACCTTATTATTTAATATAATTAAAAACTTAATAATGAACTATTAATATAAAAATCAAAATTAATAACAAACCCTAATTTCAAATTTTTAAATTATAATAAAATTAATAACTTAATATATCTAAATTAATATATTAAAGGATGTAATCCTCTAATATATTAAATACTTAAAAAAACTAAATAATATCATATATGTAATATAGATATATTATATAACTTTTTCATACTAAATTATTAATATTAACTTTTTTTTCTATGAAAATATATATATATTAATAAATTAAAAGTAATATAATTTAAAATATTTATCATTAAAGTAATATAAATTATAAACTAATTTCATTGTTAAAAAAGTAATTTTTATTATATTAAAATAACATTATATAATATTATATATATTATTATATTCAAAGAGTATAATAAATATATATACATTAGATTAAATATATAAAATTATAAATATATAAATTAAAATTTATTTTAAATATTAAAATTAATTAATAAATATAATATCTGCAATTAATAAAAATAATATATAATTTATGTATATATAATTAAAACACATATAAATAAGAAATTTAATAGAGTTTTAAAGCATTATATTATTGAATTAATAAATAAAATAATAAATTATATAAAAATACAAACTCCAGTAAAATTAATGTTACGAATAAAAGATCTATAACACAATTATCATCCTTTCTTTACATCATAATTAAAAAAATAAACTTCATAAAATTTCTATAAATATATACTAATATAAATAATTTTATCTATTTATTTTCTTAATTAATATATCCTTATAATTCTACAAATAACTTATAAATTATTATATAGTTAGATAAGTCCTACAATACTCCTAAATATAATATTGTATAACCTATATACTAAATAAAACAATAATCATTATAGTAACTCTGAATATCTAAATCACCATCTTAAAATCCTTTTAAATATATATATATAAACATCTAAATTAACTTAGGTCTATCTAGATATAGAAATCAAATACTACATTATCTGGTATAAGCAGTAATATAAACTTATAAAAAATTTATTGTGTTTTATTTTTTTTTTTTTTTTCTTCTATCTTTTATTACTTTCACATATCTCTTCACGTCAAATAATAATTAGATGATTATATTCTTTCTCCATCCTTCTTTCATCTCTCTTATTCCCTTCCCCCATCGCCTCCTTCTCTGACTTTCTATCATCTTCTTCTCTCTTCACACCATCTCCTAACATCCTAACCCTTCTCTCTACCTTCTATCCTCCTCCTCCTCCCTCTTCTCTTCTCTTCCACTTTTTTTTTTTCCTTTCTTACTTCTCCTTCCTTCTTCTTCTTTCCCCTCACCTCTTACTTCCTTCTTCTCCTCCTCATTCATCATTCTCTAAATCTAATCCTCCTTCATCCTCTCTCTACTCCATATCAAGTTTCCTACATCAACTACTTTTCTTTTATTTACCTCTAATTTTTTATTGTTTCACATTATTTTCCTCATTTCTATCTCTCCCACCTCCACTCTGTTTCCCCTTCCTTTTTTTCATTACCATTCTCTCCTTTCTCTCTCCACTTCTTCCGTTTCTGCTACTTTCCCTTACTTCCGTAATCATACTTCCTTATCTCTTCCCTTCTCCTCTCTCTCTTCCTCTTTCTACTCATCCCCCCTCCTCTTACTCTACATCTACTTCCCACTACTCTCTTCACTCCTTCCTCCTCCTCTAAATCCTCTCTTCTACCCCCTTCCTTTCTTCCCCTTACTCATTACTCTATCTCCTTTTCCCTCCCTTTCTATCTATCTCTATCCACCACTACATCCTCTACCCTCTAAACATCTTACTCCCTCACTTTTTGTCTCATTCCCATCTTAACTAGTTCCAATCTCAACTTCTCCTTTCTTTCTCCTTTCCTTCTAAACAACGCCTTAACCTCCGTTTCTCAATATCATCAAAATTCTCAACTAATTAACATCATAATACTAAATTCCTAATATATATAAATAAAACTTCTGTTATCTACTATAATTATCATACAATTCCTTCATACTCACATTTCATTATGCTTCTCTAAACTCACTTCTCTAAAATATGTTTATCATTACGCATTTCTTTTTTCACTACACTTCCTACCTCACCCACCCAAGCGTAACCTAAAAAATACATGTCACATTACCTACTTTTTACTCTTTCTTTCTCTGTCTCTACCCCAGTCTTCATAGAATACTTCTTCCCAATTAGTCTCTACCCCATCTCCTCTCTTCTTCGCACCCTTCTAAAAATCCTTCTCTTTTCACCCTCCCCCCCTCTATTGCTCTCCAATTTCCTTCCATCTCACTCTATCAACAATTAATCTCCTTACTTTCTCTCGTTCCAAAGTTTTTCTACCCCTCTCTTCATTAATGTCCAATACCTTTCTTTATCCCCCTCCTTACCTCTCACCCTCCATTCGTCTCATCTTATTCAAACCTTATCTCCTCCATCTATCAGACTCTTCCTCTTTCCATCTACTTCGACTATTTCTTGTCTTCTACTCTCGACAATCTACTAATTCTCCCCCCCCCTCCTTTCATCCACCTAAACATATCTCAACCTTGTACTTTCCTTCCGTTCAATCCTGTCTTACCTTCTCCCTCACTCTCCTCTTTCCTTCTCCCTATCCCCCTTTTTTCTCCCTTTCCAATTTCAACTCCCTCTTTCTATCATCTTCTCTCTACTTCCTTTCTTTTAACTACAATACACAATTTACACACTGGTTCTTCCTTTCATATTCTCAACTATCTTCCACTCTTCACTTTTCTTCCCTCATCTTTCATATATAACTCCTTACTTCCACCTCCCTTTTCTCACCTACTTCCTCTCTTTACCTTCCTCGTCCTCTGCAGACTCCATATTTTTATAATCCTCCATTCCCTACTTCTTCACCATTGCCCATCTTTTCTTTCTACTACAATCATTACTCTATTTCCTCACTGTTGGCCCCTTTAATGCTCTCAAATATAACTCCTATTCTTTCGTCTCCCATTTATCTTACCTCTATCAAATCAATAATATACTAATCAACTCACTACCTTTTACTACATTTCTATCAATCTTTCGCTCTCATCACCATACTACGAATGTATATTCTACCTATAACACATTATATCCCAATTTACATTTGCTGCACATCTCCTTACATTTATGGTATTCCAATCTATTTCTTCTCTCTTTTAAATCCATTCTCATATTCGTTATCTATCCACATCTATTACTCACATAACTCGAAATTAAATTCTGTCCAAAACCGTCTTTAACTTCCTTTCTTACATCTTCATTATCGATCCTCTGTTAACTCACACCTCATTATAGTACACTCTTTTCTCTAATTCTACTACCAGTCTAAACTCTCTACCCATAGCTTTCTTTCAATTCCTCTCCATCTTTATAACTTATTACTTTCCTTCTCCCTTCTTAATACCTTTCCCTTCTCTCCTTCTCCAGGAAATCCATAGTACCCGTACCTATCAGCATAATATATTTAACTTGCTCCTTCAACTACTCCACCCTCGCTACTCCTGTTTCAAACTCCTCTCTATAATATATCTATCAATAAAGACAAATTTACTCGTACTCAATCATCTTTCCTTAAATAATTTATATGTGAAATTAGATTAAACTCATCACATTCTAATCAAGTCCATTTATAATATTACAAATTCCATTACTAAATATTAATAAATAAACTATCACTGCCCTTCCACTCTTAACCCTCTAGTAATCTCAAGTTTGATTCTCCCTATATAAAGTACTTAATTCAAGATACATAAACCAATTCTAAAGTTTACTATTTTTTTTTCTCTACTTGCGTACCTTATTGAGCTCGACCTATTTCTAAAGTACAATGAGATCATTACTCTTTAAAATGAATAACAATATCTTCCAGCCTTAAAACTATGATTATAAGTTTCATACTTCTATTAAAGAACAATATCATCATAAATACCATGCTTACATTTCACAATAAATCTTTATTGTCATCTAGTCCGATTTATAATATACAGACACTTCATCAATCTTATAATTTATCGGTAAATTTAGTTATAACAATATCAAGATTACTTTTATAAGGACTACAAATCTATACTTGTTCACTGGACACAATGTAGATCTCTATTTAGATAATTATATAATAACTGAGTTATTTCAAAATGTATTTATATTCCAATTGGATAGTAATGCTCCTTTTAAATCCTAATAACCTTATTTAACTATTCACTCGTTAGTCGAAAAACTGCATTGAAGAAATGTACATAACACCATCAACACTAATAATTCTCTATTAATATATCTATATCTTTAATCAAACTATCATTAATAAGAATTTCTAATCCTACTATATTAGTAACCGAATACATCCACAACAGTCTTTACACTGTATATATCATCAATATATACATTCTATTCTTTATATATAATCATAACATACGTAGTGTCACTGCTTTTACGCATCAAAGCTACTAACTAAAGCAATAATTACCGTACTTTAATTAAATATACATTACAAAGATATCTAACTAGTATTTCATCCATACCTTCAAAAATCTTACTGTCTATTTAATATTCATTCTAACATAAGACGAAGAATATAAGTATATTATTAGTTACAATTATAATCACTATTAAGTTTAACGTCTTTAATTATTCTAATCTCAAGAATATATAGATTTACACATTTTTTTTTTTTTTTTAAATCGAAATAGAATAAAATCAACACTCTCTATTCTTCGGTCATGAATTTTTCATATATTCCTTTTTCTGATTTAATCCATAACTTGTCCTTGATTCCAAACCAACAATGCCTGATTATACAATATTTGCTATAGATAATATCTATAAACTAACTTATAACTAATAATAATTCTCTAATCTTACTAATACTTTCTTAATAGATATAAGATAACTAACTTATCATCATTAAGTATTTCTTTTAAGTCAATCATTCATCCCATTCCCTTCAAATATCTTAACAAAATCTTCTTCCGAACAGTAACATATTACACTCACATTCAGCATTTATCATCCGCGTTTATAATCATTCTTTCATTCCTCCGTTGCCTATTCCTCTTTCTCTCACACTATACTTCCATCTACTTAATCCATATATAAACCAATCCACATTTCCTTCCTTTATTAATCATCTTCATTCTCTCTCTTCTTCCCCCAAAACCCCTATTCTCTCTTCATATCTCTCACTCCCTTATCCTTTCATCTTATCCATCCACATTACATCCAATCTTTTCCAAATATTTCTCTTCTCTCTACTGTCATCTCTCACTAACCTCTCTTCTATTTCAAAAGTCCCTTTTCTCCCTATCCCAATTCACTATATCCTTACCAATTCAAAATCCTTTTTCTACTATTCATCTTCTCAAATTACCTCTCCCCATTCTCCTTACTTCAATCCGTTCGTCTTTCTATCAATCACATATCCCATCTCCTGCCTCCTTCCACTATACTCTTTCAAACTCTTTCACCAGCTCTTTTATTCCATCCTTTTTTATCTCGCTTGTACCAATCTCTTCTCTCACTTCACTCCACAACATCTCATTCTTCCCTCTGATCATCCTTTCTACTTCTCCTTATTTTTCTCCCTTTACTTATAATCAATCTTCCTTCTCACTCTATTCATTCCTATTCTTCCCAAGCTAAATCGTCGTCATCCTATCTCTATCACCTGTTCCACTATCTTACCCTCTTTACTTTTATTTTTTTTATCTTATCTTTCTATCTTCTACCTCATTCATTCTCTCTCAAATACCTTCCCAAGTACTTCTACTACAAAATTACCATTTCTACTAAACCCATTTATTCTCTTACCATTTTTTTTTTTTTTTTTATTTTTTTTTTCAATTCTTGGCATTCTCTAACCACCTTCATGAATCCCACGTCATAACATACTATCTCAATACACATATGCTCTATTCCTCAATTCACTTTTATTCTCTATTTCCCTTCACATTGATACCTTCCTCCTTCTTTCCTCTTGCTATTCTCTAACCTCTTCTAGTCCCGTGCTTTCACCTTCGCATTTTCTACTCCTCTGTAACCAAATACCTACTCCATCACTTCTAAGTCCCTCATGCACCATACTAATCTTCCCTTCCTCCCAACTATTTACCTTCTACCAATACCTCTTGCTTCTGCCAGTCCTCTATTCCCCCTTCCATAAATCATTCCTCTCCTTTCTTCAAATACCCCCCGCAGTTTCATGTTCTATTACCTATTTCTCCTCTCGTCACCAATATTTGCCTTTTCCCATGCCTACCTCTCTCTCAACACCTCACCTCCTCCTTTCAATATTTCTATCTTATTCTACTATCCATTTCCTATCTTCATCCCGTCTCCCCTCTTCTTTCCCTCCTCTATTACATCCTGTTCTTATTATATCATTCCACAAATCCGCTTCACTATACCTACCCTAAACCTTCTCGCTCTACTCATCTTCTCTCTCTCTCTCTTTTGCATCTTCATTTGATTCATATATCTTTTCACTGTCAGCCCAACCTTAGTTCCACATCTCCATTCCTGCCTTCCACTGCTACTCTAATCTATTTCCATCCTTTACTCTAATCTTATCTATCTCGAACTACTCTCTACTCTGCTATTCGTCAGTCACTCTCGTCATACCGTCTTTTTTTCTCTCTCTCCTATCTACTCTACTCCTTTTTCTCTTCCCTTCTACATACCTCTTAATCTCACTCTCCATTCTTCTTCCTTCATCTTCGATCTCCGTTTCTTTTTTTCTTCTAATCCCTTCTACTTCTTATATTCCATACTATCCTTACCTCGACGCTTTTCCTAACTACTCTGACAATACCCGCTCATATTCCATCTAAACCATCTCCTTCAAATCTCAGTTCCTACGCTCCTCTACTCTACTCAACCACTCTTCCTCCACTCTTTTACTTTTTTTCTCAAATCCTCTCTACTACCCCTACTCGCTCATACCCTCGTCCTCTCTTGTCCGTACTTGAGAAATTTTTACTGCACCATCTTCCTTCTTCCTTTGAGACACTTAACCATCTCTTACCAATTATCTATCTTTCGCTTCATCGTATTATCTTCTCCATCTCAACTCTGCTTCAATCCTTTACTTCATCATCAAATACCGAACACACTACCTTCATTCCCTCCTCTCTCATACCCCTCGCTTTACTTCTTACCCCCCCCCCTCCGCCCCCCTAGCTCTACACCTACTACTAATTCTTCAGTTTCAAGCTTTTTCACCCTGACTATTCACCCATTACCATCCTTTCCATTCTCTTCACCTCTACTCTTTCCATATTGCTCTAATCCTAACTTTTCTGTTCCGACGCAATCCTATCCACTCCTACTGACTTAACCTTACTTCGTTCTTCCTACTTACTTCCTCCTCAATAACATCTCCTCCCCTAACTTCTCTACGTACTCTCAAAATTATCCAGTATGTCCATTCATCGATTATATCCCTCGCCCTCCCCTCATCTCTTCTTTCACGTACTTTCGAGCGATCTCTCTCACTTCTTTCTTACTCTTTTTTCTAACTTTCTTCGATTCTCTCCTTCCTAAATCGACGTATCTCTTCTACATTCCTTTTCTGCCCATTCCCCATTACCCCTCTTTCTACTCCACAATCTTTCCATCTCACCATTTCCTCTCCTACGAATCCTTTCATTCTTTCACGTTCTTTTTTCTATTACTTCTCCCGCTTCCATCTTTCTCTTCCTCTTCCTCTTACAATTACTTCTACTCTTATCCTCTATTCACCTAATTCTGCTCTCATCCTAATAACAATATCCTCAATCTACCCTTCTTCCATTCATCCCGTACTATCACATCTTCTCTACTCCCTACTCAAATCATCTCTCCCTCTTCTTCTTTCCGTCTACCTCACTATTCTTCCCTCTCATCCTCTTACCATCACCTTTTTCTTCCATCATTTTATCGCTAATTCATCTATTTCTCTAACCCAATCAGCCTCCCTACATCCGAATTTCGTCCCCTTCCTCTCCACTCCCTCTTCTCGTTTAAACCCTCTCCCTTAACTCTACAACTTTCCTTCTTCCTCTCCTTACTTCATATTCACCCTTCTCCTACTTCAATTTCCCGTTCCAACCCCTCTCTACTTTGCATCTCCCATAATTCTAACATTCATACCTCTACATACATCCTACTACTCCGCTTCTATCCCCTGAACTTACTCTTCTCTACTCGATACCCTCACCTTCATAGTTCGTCACCCTCTCATCTTCCACCTCTCACCTTATCAATCCCATATCCTCTGAGATTCTCGCTACTTCTTCTCTACAATCTCCCTTTTTCATCTTCTTACTCCATACTACCTCCAATCGTCTCTCACGCATTTATCATCTCCACCTCATATCTTCCCTAATCTATCATCGTCTACTCCTCTTTTTTCACTTCTTCTCTCTCGTTCATTCTAACTAACTCGTTTTCCTTTTTTCCACTCTACTCAATCCCTACCTCTCATTCCTACGTTTCTTCCATTTTATCCTTTCTCTAACCGTCTTCCACCCTTACTCGTTTTCTCCTCCTTTCCAATCGGCTCTATCTTCATCTTCTATCATGTACAGTATTCTCACGATCTCATTCTGTCTCTCTCTCACTACTCTTCCACTCCTTCCGTTACATCCCATTATTTCATCCTACTCTACAATCCCTTTTTTCAACTTCTTCACTTAATCTCCACTCTTATCCTCTTAACAGTCTCTGCTGTGCTATCTATACTATCTTCCATACCTTTCTTATACCTCACTTACTACCTAGTTCATCGCCTCCAGACCTACTAACACCCGCTCAATACCTCCTCTCGCCGTCCCTCCTAATTCCTTCTCCCCTTCCCCTCCGCTTCCTATCTTTTTCATCTTTGCTACCCTTCTATAACCTCACTACTTATTTTCCCTCGCTACGGCTTACATTTCCTTTCTAAGCTATATTCTTTCTCTCCGATTACCCTCTTAATTCGTCCACGCTCCCTCATCATCAATCTTCATCTCATCCACCAATTCTCATTAATTTCGCTCTAACTCTCTCCTTCTTATAAAAACCTAGCTTTTCTCTTCTCGATCCTGTCAGACCTCTGCACATCATTCTTACTCTCGCGATTACTACTACTCATTTTCATTCTAACTAATCAAATCGTTCTTAATACTCATCTATCAACATTCCTCTCATACCTTAGTTACTCTCTTTCACCTCACTTTTTATATATACACATTCATCGTAGATCCTCTACCCCGTAAACCCCCTCTTATCGCTGACACTCTCACCTCCTACTTTCTAATCTATTACATCTGCTGCAATGATCAATTCTCTCCTACTCGCTCCTTCACTATTCTGCTTTCTATACCTAACGTCCAGTCTTTCATCTCCCCATATCTTCTTACTTCTCTACGGCAACTTATCCCATTTCTTCTCCATCTCTTCTATGCTCTTTCCTCTTTCATACCCTTTCCCTTATCTTCTTTCTTCTCCTTATCTCTCTAGCTCTATCTTCCTATCTCTCCTTTTATTTCTCCTCATTTCTCTTCTCTCTTTCTCGTTTTGTCTTTCTCCACCCTCTTTCCTTTTCTCTTCTTTCTAACTTTTTCCGCTTCTCACTCATTCTCTTTCCTTATCTTCTTCTTTCTCTCGCTTCCCTTCCTCTCCTTCCCCTTATCGCTTTTTCTTCACCTCTCCCAACCCTTTCTTCTCTCTTCTTCAGTCTCTTTCTCTCTCTCCTTTCTTACTTCTTCTTCTACATCTCTCCTTCTCTTCTCTCTCTCCCTTTTTCATCCTTTCCTCTATCTTCTTCTCCATTTCCATTTAGTCCACTCTTCAATACCCCTCTATCCCTCCTCCTCTTCCCTTCTTCTCTTCTCTTCAAATTCACCTTTTCTCTCTTTTCTTCTCTCCTCCTCTCCCCACTTTCTCCTCTTCTCTCCTTCCTTCTTCTCTCTATTCCCCTCCTTTCTCCCTCCACCTTCTTCTCTCTTCCTTCTCCTTACTCCCATCCCTTCCTTCCTTACCATCATCATCTCTCCCCTTCTCTTACACTTCACTATCTTCCTCACACTCCTCACTCCTCCCCTCCTCCTTCTACCTCAATCTCTCCTCTCTTCGCCATCTCCCTCCTCCCTTTCTTCTCCTTATCTCCCACCATCAACTTTTCCACTTCTCTCTCCCCTCTTCCACTCACACTTTTCCCCTCCCTGTCACTTCCCTCTCCATCTATTCCTTTTCTTCAATCCAATCTAATCCTCCTAACCCCTTCTCCCCTTTCCATTCACCTTCTTTTTCACGCTCTCCTCCTTCATCTAACCTCTCTTTCCTTCTAACTTCCTCTTCTCTCCCCTATCCTCTTCATTCCTCCTCCCTCTCTCTTTCACCTTCTCTTTTTCCCCCTCCCTCTCCTTCCCTCTCTATCTATTCTCCTTCACTTTTTTTATCCTTCATCCCCTCCTCTTCTCCTCCTTCTCTACTTTCCCTCCCACCTCCTATCTCTAATCTTCTTCTTCTCATCCCACTACCCTCACTTATCCATCCTTCTCCCTCATTCCTTCTTTCTTCATTCCTCCATTCTCTCCTCACTCCCTCTTTTCACCTCTCACTACCTTCTCCCCCAATCCCTCTCTTTTCACCTCCACATTCTTCAACTCCCCTCCTCCCTATCTCTCTCCACATCCTCACTCCATCTTTTCTCTTCCTTCTTCCCCTCTCTCCCTCCCTCACCTCTTCATTTCTTTCTCCCCCTCCCCACTCCTCCATTCCTCTCCCTCCTCCCTTCTCCCTTCCCTCTTCCTTTCTCTCTCTCCCTCTCTATCTTCCTCCCCTCCCCATACTCTACTCCCTCTCTTCCTCCTTTTCTCTCTTCCTCACCCTTACTCTCCCCCCCCTCTCTCTTTCTTCCTTCTACTACCTTCCAACTCTCCTCCCTTATTCTTTCTCATTCCTCTCTTCTCCTCCTTCCTCTCTTTCTTCCTATCTCTCCTTCATTCCTCTCTCCTCTCTAAATATTCTCTTCTTCTCATTTTTCTTCTCTCTTCGTTTGCTCTTCCCTTTTCGCTCTTCTTCTTTTATCTCTCATTCTTTTCTTTACTCTCACTTCCTCGCTTTTCCAACTTCTCTCTCTTCTCGTCCTCTCACCTTCACCTTTTTCTCTTTTCACCGCTCTTTTTTACGTCTCCTCTCTCTCTTTATCTCTTCTCTTCTACTCTCCTCTTCTATCTTTCTTCTTTCTTCTCTCTTTTCTCTTTCCCCTATTCTTCCTCTTCTTCTTCTTTCTCTCTCTGTTCTATTATCTTCTCTTTTCACCATTTCAGTATTCTTTCATCTTTCTTCCCCCTCCCTCCTTTCTCTTTTTCCCCTATCTCTTCAATCTTCTTCTCCTTCTCTCCCCTTCCACTCTCCTCCTTGTTTTCTTCTCTCCTTTCCTCCTTCTTCTTATGCCTTCCTCTATTCTCCCTTCTCCTCTTCCCTTCTTTCTCTTCCTCTCCTTACTCTTTTCTCCTCCCCTCTCTTACTTCTCCCCTTCTTTCTCATGTCTTCTCTTCTCTTCTCGCTCTCCTCTCCATCCCCCCTTTTTATCTTCATTCTCCTTCCTTCTCCATTTCTCTCTTTCTTTCCTTCTCTTCTCTTTCCTTTCCTATTCTCTTCCTCTCTCTCTCTCCTTCTATACATCTCCACTTTTTCATCTTCCGCTTTTCCTCCTCTTCTTCTCTCTTATTTCTTTCCTCCATATTTTCCTTTCTCCTCCTTCTCTCTCACCTTCATTCCTGCAATTCTCTCCCTGTCTCTTCTTCCCTCTCTTTTCTTTATCTTCTTACTCTCCTTTCAATCTCATCTCCTCTTTCTCCTTCTCTTCTCCTCTTCTCGCTTCTTCCTTCCTCTCTTTCACTCCTTATTTTTTTCTTTCTTCTCTTCTACCTCCCTTCCTCTCTCCTTTTTCTTCCTCTCTTCTTCTCTCCCTTATACTCTTCCTTCTCCCTTTCTCTCTTCTCTCTCTTCCTCTTTCTCTCCTCTTTCCCTTATTCCTCCTTTACCTCTCTCTCTTTCTACTCCTTCTCCTCTTCCTCTTTCCACCTTCCATCTTCTTCCTTATTTCTCACTTCTCCACTCTCCCTCTTTCTTCCTTTTCTCTTTCTTCTCCTCTCCCCTTTCTTTCTCCTATCCTCCTTCTTTCCTCCTTTCCTTTCACTCCCTTCCTCTTTCTTTCTTTTTCTTTCCCTCTCTCCTCCTTTCCTTCCCCCCTCTTTCTTCCTCTCTTTCTCTTCCTCTCCCCCTTTTGACTTCTTCTCTTTTCTCTCTCCCCTCCTCCATCTCTTCTCTTTCCCCTCCTCCTTTTTTCTTCTCTCCTCCCTTTCCTCTCTCTTTCTCTTTATTTCTCTCCCTCCCCTTTCCCCTCCTTAAATTTCCTCTCTTTCTTTTCCCTCCCTCTTTTCCCCTCCTGCTCTTACTTTCTCCCTCCTTCTCCTTTTCCTTTCTCTCTTCTTTTCTCCTTCTTCCCCTCCTTCCTCCTCCTCTATACTCTTCTCTCTCCTTTTCTCTCCCTTCCTTCCCCTCCCCTTCTCTCTTTTTCATTCTCTCCTCTTATTTTCTCTCCTCCTCTTTCTTCCTCTTCTTTTCTCTTCCTCTCCCTCTCCCTATTCTTTCTACCTCTCCTCTCCTCCCTTTCTTTCACTTCTCATCCCACCCTCTCCTCTTCTTTTTTTCTCTCTCTTCTTCTCTTCCTCTTCTTTCCCTATCCTTCTCTTTTCATTCTCTCTTTTCTTCCTTTTCTTTCACTCTTTCTCCTTCCTTCTTCTTACATCCTCCTTCCCCCCACTCCTTTTTCCCTCATACATATCCCGCCTCCTCCTACCTCTTCTTCTCTATTCTTCACCTCCCTTCTTTCTCTCATTCCCCCTCTTCCTTCTCTTCCTTCCTCTCTTCTCTCTCTCCCCACTCTCTTCTCTCTCTCCTTCCCCCTTCTTCATTTCATCTTTCTTCCTCTCTCACCCTCTACCCCCCTCTTCCTCTACTTCCTCTCTCTCTCTCTTTCTTCTTCATCTTGA
>JARSSU010046524.1:0-29286 GCA_029619165.1 Eurosta solidaginis
ATTGAGTGAACTGCTTTGGGTTCCCCGGCCGATAGGTATGAAGTCTTTCTAATACTTCATATCGGCTTGTGAGAAATTGTTCATATCTGCCCACAGCGGTAGTTCTTTCCGTGATGCTAAGTGATTGTTCCCAGAGAGAGAGGGATTCACTGGGAGTTTCGATGAACAGAGATACACAAGAATGGGATCCCAATCCTGGTTGAGATTCCTTGGATTGTAATTTTTGTATTTTCCCCCATTTTCCGAATAGCATGGGAGAAATTCAATAAAGTTTTCAACTGAGTATCTCTAATATTCTGCGATTTCATACCTAGTCTTAGGCGTCCCAGGCGAGTTCGAAATTTTCATCACTGAGGGGAATTGCTTGACGATGTGTCCCGCTGGCTTCTTGTTTTCTGTCGCAGGTCATAGATTTTTGTGCTGGAGAGAGTTTGGGGCGGATACTGTAGACGGCAGTGAACATATCTCTGAACGCAGGCCAATCTTCATATCCACCGTTGAAAAATTTCTGTGTCCACATGCTGGCACCTTGAGAAACATTCTTGAGAGTTTGTGTTTGGAACTCACTTGGCAGTGAGAATGGAAGTTGTAATGCTTCTAAAATTTGGGATTTGCATAGCTCGTAACTTTCCTGAGCATTTGCTAATTTTTTGCTCGACTGACACTAGATTCTGCGAATTCTCCTGATCGAGACACTGCTGTGAATGAGAATACTAAAGAATCCATAGCTTATCGAGTTGCTATATTTTATAAGCTTTTATTAGTTTCACTTTTGTTGTCTGTAATGGAATCTTGCAAGTTAAATTTGATACACTTCCCGGTGTCCGATTGAGCTGATTTTGCACACATGTATAACTCCGATGACAATGCAATATTTTTACTTAGTTTGTTAGAAATCGATAAGTAATCGATAACACAGCTATCGTTAAAGATTTGTATTTACTTTGGCATAACAGCCTAAGTCCCATACAAACCCGCCGGTACTATCCGTGGATTGTGATATTTGGACGTGGTGAATCACACGTATCACGCGTGGTGAATCTCAACGCTACAAAGCGGAGACACAACCCTCTGTTTGTAATTTCTGTGTATAACCACATAGCTGATTTTAAGGCTGTTTAACTCTGTAATCTTTTCTGTATTATTTTGCTTTTGGAAAATTACCTATTTGAAAAAAAGCGGCTGAAAAATATTGGCATAACAGCTTAAGTTAAATCAGAATGGAAATTTGAGCAGATGTTGCAATTTCGCGCGTCCGTTGAACGAAATATGACAATCTGCTGATCATCGCTAGGAAATTAGCGACATTCCATCAACTACGCAGGCACTTTAAGCAATACTACTGTTTATTAGTTTGGCCGCTCAAACACACATATATTAATTGTGCATTAAATCTAAATATACAAATACACCATAATAATTTACACGGCCAAAGCCATAATAATTTACACGGGTCCTCAATTCTTTCACTGATTCAAAATCTGAACTACCAGCGCTTCCGTCAACAGCTCAGTGTCATCATTGCCAGTAGCGCCAATAACACAAAACTCGTGCCTGACACACAAAAGTCGTTTCACTCAATAGCGCAACGTAAAATGTACTACGCACTCACTACTAAGTAGCGTCAAAATTCGCTTGGAGTCATTCGTCATGAGCTACCATTGAGCTGGCACCGCATTGCGCTGGCGCCATGCAATTTACATCACTAAAATTGCGCGAATGCCCAGGCTCATGACTTCAATACTTATATTTACTATGCTTTAAACTTTGATACACCTCTGAAGTTGCGCCATAAAATGTGTACTAATAAATTCCAATCCGCATTATACGCAGATGTAACTGAATATGTGTTTTTGTTTCACCTCCTTTACTTATTTAAAGCTTTTCTAAGAACAGCTTCTATTACTTGTTAATAAAACGAATAAAAAGCTAAAAATAAAATTAAAGAAAAAAACTTTTTTAGCTTTTTATTATTTTGTTAATAAAATTAACTAAAAAGTAAACAATAAATTGACTCTAAAGAAATAATAACACTTTATAAGTTCATTGTAAGCTTAAACGATAATTAGGCTTTTTTCGTCTGCGACAAAAAATTTCTATATTGTACATAATTATATATTTTTAACATTAAAACTTTACACCTAAATTTTAAATCTTACAGTTTATATCACAGCCCTATTGTTCTATAAAGCGTGTTACATTGCGATAGCAGCAAATGAGATCCTAAATGTTCTTAATTATACCATCAAAATTTAACACGTTTTTTATTAGAACAATTAGGACTGTGATATAAACTGTAAGATTTAATAATTTAGGTGTAAAGTTTTAATGTTAAAAATATATAATTATGTACAATATAGAATTTTTTTGTCGCAGACGAAAAAGCCTAATTATCGTTTAAGCTTACAATGAACCTATAAGTGTTATTTCTTTAGACGTCACTTTATGTGTTACTTTTCAGTCTTAATTTTTATTAACCCAAATATAATATGCTTTTGTTTTTAAAAAAGTCTTAATTGTATTACATTGAGTAGTGGTTCGGGTTAAATCGTTTATGATTACCGATGACCATTTTGAGTCAAATATTCGAGCCGGTTGCTTTTCGAAAATAATAGTCTTGTAGACTTGCATCATAGTTTTCTGGCTCGTGTTTTTTGGCCATTTTCAATTTTGTAAGCTTTGGATCGAGATATGAAAATATTAAATGTAAATCTAATTGAGGCCCTCCTGTCATTGATCGAGTTAATTGAAACGTTCCAACGGGAGTGGGAGCTGTATGTTTTTATTTTTTCTCTCTTGTTGAATAATTTTGATTCAGTGCAAACAATTTTGGTTGTGGTCCTATTTAGTGAGTCACCACCTGTAGCCGATTGTGTGACAAGGTGTGGTTTTTTTTGTGTGTGTTTGATGATCTGTCAACCTGCAGACCCACCTATTGTTAGCGACGAGCCGCTACAAAAACCTGAGTGAAGAGATGCAATCAAGTTGAGAATATGCAATTTGCCTGTATGTATGAGTGTTATATATTTGGTATATTCCAGCGGAGTTGTTATTTAATATTAATGTTATATGGACTGGAATAATTATATAGCGACAGAAGATGTACATTAAATCACGTATTAAAATATTGCAGTTTTTTTTTTTTTGTTTTTTTTTTTTTTTTTTTTTTGGAATTGGGATATCTATATTTTGAGAGCGGCTGGTGCAATTAACGGGATCCTGTTTTGGGGGTAGATATTGTTACGAGGAAAGTTCTTTGGCACGGCAAGAGTTTGAGATCTCAATATAAGTTGTCTGAATCGATAAGGTATGTGAGATCTACCACGGTATATATACTCGGGATGAGACGTGGGTGTATTTAAATATCTAGTTGCAGTGTAATAAATGTGATGAAATGCAATAGGAGTTATTAGAGATATAATACGTATATATCTTTGTAGCTGTTTATTCAGAGTACGTTTTGAGAGTGGGAGTGTGTTTTCGAGTTGGAAATTGCGGTAATTATGTTTTTGGGGTATGTAGCGTGAAAGACATATTCCAAGAGATATTGTTACGGGAAATTAAAGTTCGACAACTTATATATATCCGCGTTTAAAACCGCTACTTATTTACATACGTAATATGTGTATTTTGAGACTTACCGAGCTGCTTGTTACCCTCTAATTTTTGTGTTTTGTAGACTGTACCTCCTGTGTGCCTTCCTGTTGTTGTTTTTGTTTTTTTTGTGTGTTGGAATAGTAGTGTTCTTCTGTTGTATATGTACTCCATAGTTTTAGAGTTATGTATAATTTTTAATGCCTTTACATCAGCGAGTATTTAAGTGATTGTGAGGATATTTCGAAAAGTGGTACAAGTTCACTATTGAATTTTTCAGGAGTACTCATTTAATCCAATTCCTTTTGTTTTGTTTCGAACAGTAAATTATTTTCACGGTTCGCTAAAGTTTGCTTCCTGTTAATTCTAACGTCGTTTTCCTTAACCAGTACACTTTTGATATTTATGTGTTATTATTATTATGTTTTCTCCCAGGAAAGTGAGTAGTTTTGTTCACTTAAATGTTTCCTTTTATTTTGTTGTAAGTAAGTATTTAGCTCTAGTTTAGTTTTTTATTTCAACCTTTATTTACAACAACGTATATTTTTCCTTTTTCAGAGGTTTTTCTTTAGGTAATGTAATTTTATTTTTAACCACTTTTTCTTTTTTAGATTTCTGTTTCCACCACATACACACCTCGCCTTTGTTTTTCCAAATTTTCTTGTCTTCTCTGTTTCAACTTTATACTTTTCGCCACCCTAATGTGACGTCATTTCACCATTGTTTTTTGCTTTCAGCACTTCGTTTTGTTTTAGATTTGAAATAATTTACTGTCCGCGTCGTTTTTCACACGATTATTTTGTATTAAATCAGTTTTTTAGTTTAATTATTTCGCGCACTGCCTCCCAGTGGCCTGTGTATGTATGTACTATATAGCGCGTTTATATTTACGCCGCGGTTCTTTTTTAGCCGCAAAGGACTCTGTTTAATCTAAATCTGTGGATCTGGAACTAACTGTGCCGACGCACAAATTGGGAGATGGGGACATAGAGTGCCTCCGCACTAGCGATAACTAGTTCAATTCAAGCACAACACTTTTAAATATTCATATTTTGGAACTTTCTGTGCTCTCCAACATTTGCACTGTTTTAAACTTTCACTTTCTTTCTATTACGAACATAAATCATAATAAACTTTTCCGACGCAGCCGTGAGATGCGGACGCGTGGTGATTATAGCGACGTTTGTCTCATTCATAGGCTATGCTTTACTAGTTCTTTACATATATTAATTTCAATAGTAGCATTAAGATGAATGGACATAGGTAATGGTTTTGCATTCCAATATCTAGCGGTAGTGGTTATACATACATGTAAATGTTCAAATCACAACCATATAGGTGAGTATATACAATTCTTACAGGGTGAGGATATGTTTTTATTTACAGGTAATATGATAAGATAGTTCAGGTATGTATTTTGGTAAGTATAAAGCTAAGTACTTCATAAAGGTGGAAGTATACATAGGTATCTTGGTATAAGGTAAGTAATTTATTTATATATATTATTTGAATATTTCAATCTCATTTGTGTATTTATTAATATTAGTCCTCGAATTGGATGAGGTTTTCATGCATGTCTTCAACATGGCGTCCCCCTGCGCCGTGCGAGGTGCAGCAGCTCCTTCAACTTCTCCAATGTCGTTACCGTCTTATGTGACTAGGGTGCGCAGTTGACCAGGGGCAGTGCGCCTTTGCGTCCGCGTTCTGGGTCGTCGGATAGTTGGGTTCGCTACCCCCGACCTCTGGCGCCGATGAGCGCGTCGTGAATGCTCCTGACGATTGCGAGCGGGAGGCGATGAGGTGTCACGTTGTAGTAGCGTGTGGTGCGCTTTGGCGTATCGATGACACCGGTCGGCTGGAGTTACATGCTCGTGCGGTGGGACGTGGCCAGGCAATTTAAACAGTACTTGTGAGACACGAGCTGATTCGTGACGTTCGTCGGATGTCATGGCTAGAAATGCATTGCAGAATATTAGTGAGTGATGACGGCAACACAGGCGGCATTGAGTAAGCTCCATGATACTAAACGAAAAAGAAAGAAAATCGAAACATATGGGGTGTTAGTGAGTTGTTAATATATGACACAATCATATTTTGGGTAAGAAAAATGACGAGGGGTGCTAGCCTGAGAACCAGGGTGCTATTGGGGAGGCAGTACGCATAGTTTTGTGATGTTTCGTGTGATAGTGCCTGCCTGAGTGCGAATCTCAGCGACGCGGATGTTGTTATCACGACCTGGGTGGGGTTTGGCAATGCCCCCATGCCTCCATTCATTTGGTGGCAGCAGTCATCTTTAATGACCACGAGATCTCCTTCTTGAACGTTTACGCTTCCATTTGTGCCTCTTGTGAAGTTCCTTGATATATTCATTTTTCCATCGGGTACTAACTGCTGATGAATGACTTTCAGCTTTTGCCACTTATGTATCAAAGACAGGTTCTCAGTACTCGTTCGGGCAAGGCGAGCATAGGGGCGCCACGCAAAAAGTGCTCAGGCGTCAATACTAGCAGGTCAGTGGGGTTCTGAGACATAGGCGACAGTGGCCTTGAGTTGAGAACCGATTCAATGCGAACGAGAAGCGTAGTGAATTCTTCGAAGTGAAGCTTGTGATTTCCTGCGACTTTCGTGAGATGTGTTTTGAAACTCTTCACCGCGGCTTCCAGAGACCGCCCATGTGAGGGGAATAAGGAGGAATGAACTCCCAAGAGAAGCCTTGGGTCACATATTTGTGAGAGATGTCGTTCCCGATTTCGTGAGGAATTGTGAAAATCCTTTTTCCGTTGTCACTCATCATCTTAGAGGGGAGACCAAGGCGTCACACAAATCGGACGAAGGCAGCATTGAATTCTTCCGTAGTCAAATGGAGCTTAATTCCAGATGCACTGCCTTGGTGGAGAAACACACGAACACACACATGCCCCTTAGAATAGGGGCGCGTCGTAGGGTAGAGGTTTTAACCGAGAATAGCCCCGCAAATCCACCCCTGTGGCGTGAAAGGGAGAGATTAAGTACATCGCTCAGCGGGGGTGCGGACATAATCTGAGTTCGCATTTTTTGTTTGTAAATGGTGCACGTCTTGCAATGGAAATGCATTTCTTGAGTATTTGTTTCATCGGGGTATATAATATTCGTGCTGCACCATGCGAACCATTAATTGCTTTTCAGCATGCAGAATGTTTTCGTGGAGAAAAATTAGCAGCAGTGACAAAATTTTGAGTTCTCCCAGGAGAATAATCGGTAACGATCGTTATCACTGACGTTTGCTTGGATAACGCATTACCCGAATGACGCCCAACTTATCCTAAATGGGGTTTAATGTAAGCAGAGGGCTCTTTTTGCTGATGGGCGTTGAGATTGTAGTGAATGCATCTCACTTGGGTAGTGCATGAGTTGCGCTTGAGTAATAAGTTGTGTTTTTGCTCGAGTGACTTCACTATGAGTCATGTGAATGACTCGGGGATGGCATGCTTCCGCGACTTGTTGATAAATCGATACACTTATGTCATCACTCTAAGGGCTCGAGGTATGGAGGAGAACCGTTCAGAATTTCAATATGTTCGACCGTATGAAATGATTCAACCGGCGTTGTTCGGGTGGCAGAGGGAAGTTGGCCATGCTTTTCGCCACATCGAAGGATTTTTTGTAGCCAATCCGGACCTTTCCACCACAAGTCACATATCGCGAGTTCTTGTGGGGTACAACCACGGGTGCCAGATCGCGGGGTTATCGGCACTCGATACATGCCTCCATGTGGCAGTGCTCACATGATCGAGATGAGAGATATTCTGTTGGCACATAAGTTTTCCAGGTGTGTGGTCGTTTCTCTAGCCATGCTAACACTATGGAGGAGTCTGACCAGAGAAAGAGTTTCACTTGACTGCAAGTGTAGTTCAGAACGAATTGGGTTTTAAGAGCTTTGAGAGCAATACGGCCCCGCAGAGTTCGAGTCGTGGGAGGCTGACAGTTTGTAGGGGTGCCACTTTGCTCTTCGCTACGAGTAGATGGGACGAGAAAGAGGTTTCATTTAGTTGTACGCGGAGGTATATACAGGCGCAGTATGCTTTTTCAGAGGCGTCTGAAAACCATGCAGCTGTATGTGCTGGTTTTGGGAGAATTGCACCAGCGGGGTATGGAAATTTTATTGATTTCGGAGAGATTGTTGCGTAACGCTGCCCATTTGTGAAATACTCCAGGGATTGATGTGCTCGCCCAATCGGTTCCTTCATCCATATTGTTGAAGAAGCATTTTGGCTGTGATCATTATTGGCGTTAGCCATCCTGCGGGCCAAACAGTTTGGCGACGGCTGAAAATATCTGGCGTTTTTGTTTTCGAGTCAGCAGCGGGTTCAGGATCATACGTATACGAGAACGTATCTGTTAGGGCATTCTATTTTATGCCTAGAGTTTTCGTGGTGCTGGAGTCCTGGAATTTTAGGAAGTCTATATCCAGTCCTTCGGGATCGGGAACTAATTCTAAAATGTTTGAGTGATTTGCGGTAATTTTTCTGAGGGGAAAGCCGCCTGATTGTAGAGCATCTTTTACTTGAACCATTGAGCTGATAGTGGACTGTATATTGTGGCCACCCCGAGAGTATATCGTCCACATATGTTTCATGTAGAAGAATATCGGTGGCTAGAGGGAATTGCTCTTTACAATCTTGTGCCAACTGATGGAGAGTGCGTATAGCGAAATAGGGTGCGCAATTGACACCGAATGTAACCGTTTTTTAACGAAAGTCTTCTAAAGGCATATTGGGGATCTACGGAAGATTATTCTTTGGGGGTCTAGGTCATCTTTGTGAACGAGAATTTGGCGATAATTTTCTCTATATCGTCGTTAAACACGAATTGATAAAGTCGACATTGAGATCCTTTCGGGAATTGGGTCACTGAGCAGCCGCTTATATTGGTGTGTAGCCTTCTAGGAGAATGCGGGGAATAACATCACTGCCGATGACCATATCAATACGGTGAGGGGTAAAACAGTCGGGATCGGCCAGTGTTAAATGAGATATTTTTTCCAAGTTTATATTTGAGATGGTTAGTTGAGGGGAGAAGTGGGTTAATTGTGGCAGAACAATGGGTTGGGTACTAATTTTTTGTAATTTGTCCGCTGAGCAGAGTGTGACTTCGCAATCTGTTTTGAGTTGTGTACCACTGTGCCTCCCATTCCCGAGATTTCAAACTAGCTTCTTAGTAGGGAGACGCAAAGCTTTTGAATCCGGGACGAGATAATGTTTTTTCGGAGCCTTTATCCACGAGAGCTCGAACATTTTTATGTTCGCCATCACAATATATGGGAATTATTGCTGTTGGGAGAAGCGTAGTGACTTGGGACTTGAATGGTGTGACGACACTTTATTCACACTCGATTGAGCTGGACTTTGCCCCGTGGGTAAGTGAGTTGCATTTTTCGAGCAACAGGGTGTTTCATCAGCAGCATGGTGTTGGGTGGTGAGTTGGCTCATCGCGGGAAGTGCATGGTGTCTTTTTGACAATACACGCACGGAAGCTACTATGGTATTATTGCTTGAGTGGGTGTTGGACAAGCAGTTTTGCAGTACCCCGTTTTCGCGAACGTATTTTTACGCGTTCGCTATCGCTAACGCTTTAAATTTTATACAGGTTTTGATTGCGTGCCTGGAGTTGCATAATTTACATGAGATTGGCGTAGTTGATTCAGCATGAAAATTTTGCGTTCGGTTTTTATTTGCGAACGTTGAGTTGTGAGATCGTGTTCTGGAGCGAATTTGAGTGAACTGGCTTGGGGTTCCCCGGCCGATAGGTATGAAGTCTTTCTAATACTTCATATCGGCTTGTGAGAAGAACATATCTCTGAACGCAGGCCAATCGTTCATATCCACCGTGATTTCTGTGTCACATGCTTGCACCTGAGAAACATGTCCTTGAGATTTGTATTTGGACTCCACTTGGCAGTTGAGAAGTGAAGTTGTAATGCTTCTAAAATTTGATTTGCATAGCTCGTAACTTTCTCAGAGGCATGTTGCTATATTTTTGCTCGACTGACCCACTAGATTCTGCGATTCTCCTGATCGAGACACTGCGGTGATGAGAATACTAAGACTACCATAGCTTATCGAGTTGCTATATGTTATAAGCTTTTTTTAGTTTCACTTTGTTGTCTGTAATGGAATCTTGCGTGTTACATTGCGATAGCGACGAAAATGAGATCCTAAATGTTCTATTTACACATCAGAATGTAACACGTTTTTTAAAGTTTTAATGTTAAAAATATATAATTATGTACAATAGTAGAATTTTTTGTCGCGACGAAAAGCCTATTATCGTTAAGCATTACAATGAACTATAAAGTGGTTATATTTCTTTAGAGTCATTTATGTTTACTTTTTAGTAATTTTATATAAACTGCCAATAATAGAAACGCTTTTTTGTTTAAAAAGTCTTTATTTTCTTTACATGTGTAGGGTTCGGGTTCAATCGTTTTGATTACCGATGACCATTTGAGTAAAATATTTCGAGCCGGTTGCTTTCGAAAATAAAGTCTTGTAGACTTGCATCATTTCTGGCTCGTGTTTTTTTGGCCATTTTCATTTTGTAAGCTTTGGATCGAGATATGAAAATATAAATGTAAATATATTGAGGCCCTACTGTATTGATCGAGTTATTTGAAACGTGTCCCAACGGGAGTGGAGTGTATGTTTTTATTTTTCTCGCTTGTTTGAAATAATTTTTGATTCAGTGCAAAACAAGTTTGTGTCCTATTTAGTGAGCCACCACTGTAGCCGATTGGTGTGGGGCAAAGGTGGTGGTTTTTTGTGTGTGTTTGATGAGCTGCAACCTGCAGACCCACCTATTGTTAGCGACCGAGCCGCTACAAATAACACTTGAGTGAGAGAATGCAATCAAAGTTGAGATATGCATTTTGCCTGTAGGTATGAGTGTTTATATATTTGGTATATGCCGGCGGAGTTGTTATTTTAATATTAATGTATATGGACTGGAATAAGTATTATAGCGACAGAAGATGTACATTAATCACGTATTAAAATTTGCAGTGTGTGAGGATTGGGTATTCTAAAACATATTTTTTAGAGCGGCCCTGAGTGCAATTAACGGGATCCTGTTGAGAGTGTAGATATTGTTCGAGAGAAAGTTATTGGCACGGCCAGAGTTTGAGATCTCAATTATAAGTGTATGTATCGATAGTACTGTGAGACTCTACCACGGGCTTATATACTCGGGATGAGACGTGGGTGTATTAAATATATATGTGCAGTGTAATAATGTGATGAAATGCAATAGGAGTATTAGAGATATAATACGTATATATCTTTGTAGCGTTTATTCAGAGTACTTTTGAGAGTGGGAGTGTGTTTTCGGTTGAAATTGCGGTAATATGTTTTTGGGTATGTATCGTGTGAAAGAATATTCAAGATGATATTGTTACGGGAAATAAAGTTCGACACACTTAATTATACGCGCGTTTTAAAACCGCTACTTATTTACATACGTATATATGTGTATTTTGAGACTTACCGAGCTGCTTGTACCCTCTAATGTTTGTGATTTTTGTAGACTGTACCTCCTGTGTGCCTTCCTGTTGTGGGTTTTTGTGTTTTTGTTGTTTGAAATTAGTAGTTCTTCTGTTGTATATGTACCTAGTATTATTAGAGAGTTATGTATATTTTTAATGCCTTTACATAAGCGTAGTATTTAAGTGTGATGTGAGGATATTTTTCGAAAGTGTACAGTTCACTGATTTTGAATTTTTTTCGGATACTCATTTAAGTCAAATTCCTGTTTCGAAAGTAAATGATTTTCGGTTTCGCTAAAAGTTTGCTTCCTGTTAATTCTGAACGTCGTTTTCATTAACAGTACAATTTTGATTAGTTATGTTATTTATTATTATTTGTTTGTTTGTTTTTCCAGGAAAGTGAGTATTTTTGTTCACCTTAAATGTTTCCTTTTATTTTTTGTAGGTAAGTATTTAGCTTTAGTGTTTAGTTTTTTTATTTCAACCTTTATTACACGTATATTTTCCTTTTTCAGAGGTTTTTCCTTAGGTAGTAATTTAGTAACTCACTTTTTCTTTTTTGGTATGTATGTTTCCACCACATACACACTCAGCCTTTGTTTTCCAATTTTCTTGTCTTCTCTCTGTTTCACTTTTATACTTTTCGGCACCCTAATGTGACGTATTTCACAATTGTTTTTGCTTTCAGCACTTGTGTTTTGTTTTATTATATTTGAAATAATATACTGTCCGCGTCGTTTCACGAATTATTTTGTATTAAATCAGTTTTTAGTTTTAATTATTTCGCACTGCATCCCCAGTGCCTGTGTATGTATGTATATATACGGTTTTATATTTTAAGCCGCGGTTCTTTTTAGCCGCAAAGGATCTGTTTAAATCTAAAATATGGGGATCTGGAACTAAATGTGCCGACGCACAAATTGGGGAGATGGGGAATAGAGTGCCTACGCACTAGCGATAACTATTCAAATTCAAGCACAACACTTTTAAATATTCAATATTTTGGAACTTTCTGTGCTCTTCAACAATTTGAACTTTTATTAAACTTTCACTCTACTTTATATTACAAATAAATAATAATAAACTTTTCCGAACTCAGCCGTGAGATGCGGACGCGGTGGTGATTATAGCGGAGCTTGTCTCATTAATAGGCTATGCTTAACTAATTTCTTTACATATAATTAATTTCAATATTAGCATTAATATGAATGTACATAGGTAAGTGTTTTGCATTCCAATATCTAGCGGTATTTGGTTATACATAAATGGTAAATGTTCAACCATATAAAGGTGAGTATATACAATTCCTTACAGGGTGAGGATACGTTATTATTTTAAAGGTAAATATAAAGATAGTTGACGTATGTATTTTGGTAAGTATAAAGCTAAGTACTTCATAAAGGTGGAAGTATACATAGGTATCTTAGTATAAGGTAAGTATTTATGCATGTCTTCAACACCATCAATTTGGCTTTCGGCCATACCACGAAATCGTGGCACATCGACGAATCGTGCACTAACACTGCTCTCTGACTTTGTATGCAGCAATCTAAATCGTCGCACTATGGCGCCTCTGCCCGAAAAGCTTGGCAAAAATCAAACATTTCATGAAAGCGTTCGATAAACATAATACATGTACTTAGTTTCCAGGCATTACGAATACGTAACTCTTATTAAATAGAAAATGGTATTTTAGGAGGTAGAGCTGCTGAAAGTTGATTAATTTTTAACACCTAGAAAAATTTGTGGTTTTTGTTCTTTTTTGTTGTATTAAAAATGGTTTTGTCTCTAAATAAAACAGCCTGCTACTGCTTTCTTGTATTATAACGCAAGGATATTTAATTCTATGTTGAAGCAAAACATAAAATTTGTTTTTTTTTATAAAAGTTTTGAGATCTACCTGTTTTTCGAAAAGGATATTTTTAAGACTTTTTTCGAACTTTGATGGAAAATAAAAAAGGAAAAAAAAGGTTTCCGTGAAATTACAGCAGGTATTTGCTAAATATTTAGTTACCTGAATTCTTAAGGTCTACTGCGTCCAGCTGCGATTTCACTTTTTACATCAAATAAGTGAAGCAACCTTGAGTATAAATACGCGCCTGAGCAGGTATAGATAAGAAGGAGGCGAATTTAGTTCAGTCACTTTTGTTGTTGGAATTTGTTAATAAAACTAAATTTTTCGGTTACTCGTTTCCAAAATTGAGTATATAAAGCAATGTTTAATACAACACCCAAAATCTGTCGTTTTTTGGAGTCTATAGAATAAAGTATTCTGTTTATTTCAATAAACATAAATATAGCTCACATATTTTTTTAGCAAGATATACTCGATGGCAAATTTTAATATGTCTCTAGAAAACTCTAAACTATTTGAGATGTTCAAAGCTTCAAACACAAAAGCGGAGTTCGTTTAAGCTATTATGACAGAATTACCAAATGAACCATGCAACAAAGAAGACGAAGACTTGAAAGAAAAAATTGGCTTCCTCTACATTCCAATACAAGAAAATGGCAAGCACTCGGTCGTTCTACTTCAAGTTTTATAAGTAAGCATGAAAGCTGGCTAGCTGGTAAAAGATTTGTGGACGATGAAATGCCTAGCACATCAACCAATCGAACAAGAGGAAGACCAACAAAACCCATAGAAGAATGTTCGACCTACAAAAGAAAAAGGAAGCTGTCAGATTATACTAGAACTACCGCCACAACTCATCTTTCAGAAGCATTGGCTATTAAATATAAAAAGGACGAAGGAGCAGTTGCGTTAGCAAGTCCAGTGCGATTGAGAAGAATCAAAAACAGCATTCCCACACCCCCAAATGCGCTACTTGGTGATACACTCCTGAAGAGTCTTTGGCGCTGTTTATAGATCTCGGGTTATCGAAGGATAAATATAATATATTGCGTGAGTCATTATTGCAGCATAATGCCGATCTTTTCCCTGGATACAAACAAATCACTCAAGCCAAGAAAGAAGCAGTTCCTCCAAGAGTCAAAATAACCGAAGCATCAGCTGAAGGTGAGCTCCAAAACTTAATGGATCATACGTCTATGCGGCTCTTGAAAATTTTTTCTGAAGAAAAGCTGAAATCACTGCCAAAAGGCCTAACATTGATAAATAAATGGGGCTGTGATGGATCATCAGGACAAAGCGCATATAAACAAAGAATAAATGTAGACGATGGAACTATTGCAGATGGTAATATGTTTATGGCTTCTGTTGTTCCCTCCGTTTAAAAGATGAAGCTTCAGAATATTGGAAAAATCCACGGCCGTCATCAGTTAAATTGTGCCACCGATATTATTTAAATATGAGAACTCATAAAAGCTACAGTGAGGGATATAAAACATCAAATCGCAAAATTAGAACCAACAATAATTGAAATCAAAAACGGGAATGTGATTACCATAAAGCATGACTTTCTTCTAACAATGGTCGATGGAAAAGTTTTAAACTTACTAACAAACACATTATCTACATTGAAATGTCCAATCTGTAAGAAGAGTCAAAAAGACTTTGAAAATCTTGATGATTCAATTATTGACGAACTAAATTATGAGTATGGAATATCTCCTTTGCATGCGAGGATAAGGTGCATTGAATTCGTTTTGAACTGGCTTATACACTACCACAACAAAGAGAATTTTTCGACGACAATGCACCATCTAAGAAAAAACAAAACATTAGAAAAAAATAATTCAAGATGCATTCTATAAAGAGCTTGGCCTGAGAGTTCACTGCCCCAAAGTATGGATACGGCACACAAATGATGGAAACTCCTCAAGAAGATTTTTTTAACACGAAATGACTGCTCGCATTACTGAAATCGATAGAGATATTGTCAACGATTGGAAGTAATTTTAAATATTTTAAATTGCCATGAAAAAGTTAATGGACCTAAATTTGGAGAATATGCATCGAAAACTGCAGAGCTGCTGCTTTAAAAGTATACTGAGAAAAAGCTCACACCAACGGTACATAAAATTTTGGCCCATGGAAAAGATTTAATGGCCTATGTGAAATAAAAACGCACATAAAATGCACAAAACTTAGTGCTAATATTATTAATATATTAAAAAACAATAATAATCTGTTCTACAGATGTGACAATTGTGTTGTTGGTTTGCCCTCTGTTATGCGGACCAAAATTGCAGAGACTCAAAAAAGTCTCAATGCTCTCAGTAGCTTTTTCAAGTCGTTAAATAATAATGCTAATAATAAACAGAGAAACAAAAATAACTCTGCTGCTAAAGACAATGTTATTGTAACGCGGTCAAAAACAAAGGGCGTCGAACCGAACGTGAAACAACCACAAAAAGCAATAGAAAAAATGCAGTGTCAGGTGCAATCTCACTCTATTCAACAGCTGAGTGCTAGTGATTTTGATAATGCGAGCCGGAGTCTTGTTGGTGGTGAAGATGCTGCTGCAGCTGCTGCTGGCGTCGCTGATATTGGGAGTGTGAATGCTGGTAGTTATTCTGCTGTAGCTGGCGCTGTTTCTGATACTGCAGAGTCTGTCGCTTCATTTCGATCTGATGCTAGTTTAGAAGTTAGTGTACGATTCAAATGGCTTCATCTGTCATCTTTTAAACCATCTGTGAATGCTGAAACTATAGTTGACTATGTATCAAGAACTGCAAATATTTCGCCTTTATTAATGCGCTGCCAAAAACTTACGAAAAGGGACGTAGATGAAAATACCTTACGGAGTGTTAATTTTAAGCTTGTGGTCTCAGCATCTAATTACAATAAGTTGCTCGATTCGTCAATTTGGCCATCGGATGTAAAAGTAAGGCCGTTTCGTTTTTTCAAAGGACTGTGGTGCAAAACGACAACTCATAAGTCCTCGCTCCGTCACCAATAATGACTGCTACAATTCATGTCTAATTGATGATGCCCGTTCTTTAAAGAACTCAATATCAATATATTTTCAAAACATATCAGGCAGTGTTTCTTATATACCACCAAATAGTGCAGATAGTGTTTATGAAAATCATGTTAATAATATTATGCATCTTTCGAGCACTAACTTGAATTCTAAATTTTGTATTTTAGGGGATTTTAACTAAATAAAATCGTATGGAATTATCTTCCAGGTGAGAAAACTCTCATACCTACTAATGTCAATCAAGCTAGTGAAATGTACTTAGTTGATAATTTTTATAGTTTACAGTTAGTTCAAATCAATGATTTGAAAATACGCTAGGTAAAATCCTCGATCTTATATTTGTTAGTAATGATCTTAATTATAATTTAATTCGTTCCCTCTGCCCGTTGTCTAATACTGATAAACATCACGTACCATTGATATTGGAGATTAAGTTTTATGAATTTGGAAATATTAAACTCAATAATGAAGTTGGTTTCAATTATAGCCGATGTGATTTTGCCTTGATCAATAATTTGATTTCAAATATTGACTGGCAGTCTCTTTTTAATAATCGCAATCTTTCAGACTGCTTTGACTTATTCAAAAGTAATATCTCGGAAATAATGAATATTAATATTCCTCGTTTCCCGGCAAGGGTTTACAAGTTGCCGTGGTATACCAAAAGCTTAAAGACTCTAAAAAATTTGCGTAATAAATATCATAAACTTTTTAAAAAATCAGGAAGTCCCGAACTCAGGCAACAATATCTGAATTACGCGAAGGAGTTTAATTGTCTTGATAAGTTTCTGTAAAATCGATATATTCTCAATTTCGAAGATAATATCAAATCGAATCCTTAATCGGTGTGGAATTTCATTCGCTCCAAACAATCGGTTTCAACAATACCGTTATCTGTGTCTTACAAGGGCAAGAATTCATCATCGTCTAGTGATTCAGCCAATCTGTTTGCAGAATTTTTTAAAGCAAACTTTGTTATTGATGATCTGTGGAATGACGACGGGGATATGTTGAATGGGATAACGTCTTGTTTCGACTTCTCCTCATTAGTTCTAGATATTGATGATATTATCTTAAGTATTCAGACGATCAAGAGCTCCAAGCAATGTGATTATCAAGAATTTTCATCTTTTTTCCTGAAGCAATGTGTAGCTTCCGTTGCAGAGCCCTTGTTGCATATATTTAATTTATCATTAAAGTCTGGTATCTTTTTGGATGAATGGAAAACTACTTTTATTCAAACCTATTCATAAAAGTGGCAGTAAAATTTACGTTACAAACTATCGGCCAATATCGAAGATCCCCGTGATTTCAAAACTTTTGAGAAAACGGTGATGTTTAAATTATCGTCCGCAGTTAAGCGTTATATTTGCCCATGTCAGCATGGCTTCGTTCCGGGGCGTTCAACAGTAACTAATCTGGTCGTTTATTCGAATTACTGCATCTCGTCTTTTACTCATGGTTGTCAAGTTGACTGCATATATACGGACATATCCAAAGCTTTTGACAGAGTTTCGCACAAAGCTCTCGTGGCTAAATTGCGAAAAATGGGTTTCCACTCAACATTTTTACAATGGATTTATTCATACTTATCCAAGAGGATAAATTTTGTTGTTATTGACAACGTAAAGTCATCTCCTTACGTAGCAACCTGAGGTGTGCTCCAAGGTAGTATCCTTGGCCCACTCTTCTTTATTCTCTTTATCAATGATGTAAGTGCTTGTTTCAAGCAATGCAATTATCTTCTTTACGCTGATGATTTGAAAATTTTTTCGGAATCAAGACGAGTCTGATACTCTCATACTACAATCTGAGTTAAATAATTTTAATGAGTGGTGCTGTAAAAATAAGCTTGCGCTGAATGCCAACAAATGTTATTACATAACTTATTCCAAATTATGTAATAAATTGATTTCGTCTTACTATGTCTCTAATGAGCCGTTACTTAGGGTGAATAAAATTCGGGATTTAGGTGTTGTATTTGATTCGTCTTTTACATTCACCGAGCCCTTAAATTTTATTATCCCCAAAGCATATTCCTTACTGGCCTTTATTAAAATAAATGGATCCGAGTTTAAGGATCCATATACTAAAAAATTATTATACAATGCCTTTGTACGGTCAAGGCTTGAGTATGGTTCCATAATATGGAGTCCTTATTATGAGGTACACAATAAGAGAGTCGAACGTGTGCAAAAAATATTCATGTAGTACTGTTATACGATATAAACTTCGATCTGTAGAAGTAGAAGATTAATTACATCTATAATGTTTATTTATGATATTTCTAATGGCAATATTGATTGCCCGATACTGTTAGAGTCTTTGAACTTTTATGTTCCATCACGGACTTTGCGCCAATATACTATGTTTGTAATTGACCATTTTAGATCTAATTACGCACTTAATGGCCCGATCACTCGCGTTCTAATTGCTATTAACTCAATCAATAATAATTATTGTATTGATTTTTCGATATCTCGTCGAAGTTTTAAAAATATGTTATTTTCCATTTTAAATTAACTTTACTGTAAATAAACTTTATATTTAATAATGTTTAATATAGTCTGTAAGATTCTTGTAAATCATAGACTGAATAAAGAAATATGAAAGAATATGAAAACTTTTAATCATAAGTGGGTAGAGCCACGCTCCTTCATACAAATCATAAGTTTATCTGATTTCATGTTCAAATACATCCTCATAAAAAAAAATTTCAAAGTTTGTCCTTCAGTTTTTAACAAAAAAATTTTTTTTTGTATTTTTCTACAATTTTTCAAATTTGACGAATTATTGTGAAGCACCCTGTTACTCTGGCACCCTGTGTTTTAAACTGTCCGAAGTCTAAATAATTAGATTTCAGGTGCAGTATAAATTATTAAAATATCTTCATTAGCTCAAAAGTTATGATTTTTGCAAAGAAAAAACTCAAAAGGCGCCATAGTGCGTCGTCAAGCAACCATTGTAGTAAGTCTTGATTTGGAAAAAGCTTTCGATACAGCCTGGGTCGAAGGTATTGTATTCAAAATGTATCGAAAATTTAACTTTGATAAACATTATGCAAAATGTTGCTCAGCTACTTAAAACACCGCGCATTTTACGTAAGTGAATACATACATAATTCTATGATAAGAGACGTTGGCGAAGGTGTGCCCCAGGTGTCTTTATTAGGCCCGTTCCTGTATAAAATATTCCTAGCCGATTTTCCCTATCCACCAGTGGGTACTATAACACACAATTCTGAAATAAAAGTAATTATATACGAGGACGATATTCTAAAACTGGGATCTCGTTCGCGCATAGCTAAATCCAACGAAGCAATTAACTTATACCTTGAAAAAATAAATAGATATTTCCAAAAATGGAAATTAAAATTAAATGTCGCTAAAAGCGTAACTATGATTATTAAGGGAACAAAAAAAGTTTGCTTCCAAACGCTCGTAAGTATGAATCCCAAATAAAAATGAATGGAATAAATATAAACTACAAAGAGCAAATAAATATTTGGGAGTATTATCGGATAGCAAATTTACATTTGCGAGACACATAGGTTTTAAATTGGCAAAACAAAAAAATGTTTTTCAGTTATTCCAACTTAATTAGAGGGCAGACTGGCCTTTCAAACTGTATTAAATTTAATATATATAAACAAATAAAAAGACCAATAATCTCATATTCTCATCCTATATGTTTTAACATCTCGTCGATCCAAATGGGGAGACTCACACGATTTGAGCGATATATCTTGCGACTTTGTAGCGGGCTCAACCGCCAACCATACAGAATGGGCACCTTCAGGAAGAGAATTTCCAATAAAGTTTTATATGAAAAATGTAAAATTTCACGAATAGATTATTTTTTAATTAAACCCTCAGATAGATTTGTTGAAAGAATGACATACTTAGAAAACGAGTTGATCAGTAAATATTTGTCAAAGCAAACAGAAATATCTTTACCCTTGACAGAAAGATACTTATCTCAAATATATTTAAAAATATTAAGAAACAATTCTCTACTACATAAAAATAACAAAGCAACTTACTATCATAGACGTTACAAAACCTATAATACCAACGCAGAAAGTTTAGTTTATAGTACAGACCAATATATAAAGAAGTAACTTTAAGTTACATACTTATGTATCTAAAACATATTATATACACACATATACAGATAACATATTAACATATCTTCTTTTAAGCCCTTTTTGGAGG
Source organism: Eurosta solidaginis (assembly GCA_029619165.1). Lineage (NCBI taxonomy): Eukaryota > Metazoa > Arthropoda > Insecta > Diptera > Tephritidae > Eurosta > Eurosta solidaginis. The sequence continues at coordinate 20,214 of JARSSU010046524.1, forward strand.
AAGATTGATAAGCTTTAAATAATTCTTCCCAAAGACAAATGTATAAAAAAAATAATCATAATCTATTGTATATAGAAAGTAACAGAACAAATTTTAAACTCCTAGATAAATACAAATGTATGTTAGGATGACACTAAATAACTATATTTTGAGCATAAGTACGTAAAATTTGTATGTTAATGTGATATTTTGGGCAATAAATAATTAATAAATAAAAAATAAATAAATAAACGAAGCAACGCGTAGACACATTCACCGTCTCCGGTCGATTGTGTAAGAAAAATCACGGCATACGATTATGCCCGATCTACAGGGGAATGTCGGCAGAAGAACGCCTCCGAACCGTTCTAATACATCGAAATTGCCCCAACCTATCGCCTTAGCCATCGCAACAACAGTCCAAAGTCAGGCGATCCCCACTGGCTTCAGGACACGACGATTGCGGGAAACCCACGTAGCGATGGCGATCACCCGATCCTTGGTAGCTAAAGCTTCTACAGCTATTCTACGAATAGAGGCAGGGGGCACCTCCATTTGGTGCGCGCCCTCCTTAATACCTGCGTGCCGATATCCGTGATAGACGCGCACTTATCTAACGACCTCCAACTCGAACGGGGGTTGTTTCAGGGCTCCGGTAACGGCAAACTTTGATAGCCTGCATACCTCCTCTAATTTTGGAAGTAAGTTCCTTTTGTGTATCTGTCCACCAAACCAGAACTCCAATGCATAGGATAGGGTTTACAATCACTGTAAGTACCCAATGAGAGATAGAGGGCGATAAACAACAGGTAAACCCCAGCCTCCTTTTATATGCATAAAGCGCCGTAGATGCCTCCTTCACCTTCACGTTCAGCTTCCACGACAACTTACTCTCTAGGATGATTCCTAGATATTTTGAGCAAGGTTTCTCCCGTAGGGTCACCCCTCCCAACTTGGGCCTGTTCCTATTGGGGAACTTGTACCACCTAGTAAACAAGACCATATCTGTCTTCTCTGCGTTGGCTGCAATCCGACATTAGATACCCCGGTATGAATATCCCGAAGCGCCCGATCCATCAAAGAGCTAATCGTTGTAAGGCACTTTCTACTTATGACAATTGCAAAGCCATCTCCGTAAGCCGTAAGTTTGACGGTTCCCTCATCGAACCGCCTGAGCAGTTGGTTGAAGACCCGCGTCCATAGCGCAGGTGATAGCACCCCACCCTGCAGCGTGCACCTGTCCACTATTTTCGTGGCCTCACACGATCCCCATTGTGAAGTAAACATTGTTGAAAGCCCTTAGAAGACTCCTAGATATTCCGTATGTATTCTAGGGCTTACTTTACGTTTTCCACATACTTTGGACTTTATGTACACATCTATCAGCCTCTCAAAAGTTTTGAGCAGAAATTATGTGAAGAAATGAGCCTGTAGTGTTTGGGATACATGTGACCGATATTCCCCGCCTTTCGTAGGAAATCTACACGAACATTTCTCCATGAGTGCGGTACATGATTCTTAGCACTCTTTCCCACGGCCGCTCTACTTGAGCCTTGTATCATGACCTGGAATATACCATCTGGGCCCGGAGATTTAAACATAGAGAAACGTCTCCACCTCCCATTCGATCATTGTATCGGTCACCAATCCCGGCACAACCCGCTCTGTGATTGAAGTGTGAGAGCTGTCGTCTACCGATAGGAAACGTGTATCGCAAATTACCTCAAGGGACTCCCAACTATTACCTGACCATTTCCCGTTATCTTTCTTTATTAGTCCCTGGACTATGTTGCCCCTTGCTAGGACTGTTTTCATCCGTGCTGTTTCGCTGGAGCACTCTATGTCCGCACAGACATTTTTTATGAGACCCTCTTCGCCCTAGAAATTTCACGTGTTTAGATCCTGATACTCGTCCCTGAACGCTTCGCTCTCCGCGGCCTTTGCCAGCTTGAAAATTTCTTTTACCTGTGTTCTTAGAAGACTCACCTCATTGCTCCACCATGGCGGCTTTGCTTTCCTCTGAATCTTCTTAGAGGGCAAGCTTTGTTGTACGCAGTCATAAGCGTCCTTGTTAGGAATTCATTAGACTCCTCCAGTTCCTCCACATTGGCAACATCTTTGGTTTTGTCCCAGGTTTGTTTCTACATATTTCTGGATTTTTTCTGGTTCATTGGGCTTCTCTCCCTCTTAGGGTAGCTGAAACTGATATTCGCATGGTGCCTGCTTATTCTTCTGCTCAACTCCCACCACTGTGAGGTCCTCAGTAGTGCAATTAGTGGCATGAATTACTGCAGTTGTTTCTTTACCATGACTGCAGTTCGCACCCTTCCTTCAGTTTGCACGTAGTAAACGCCGATTCCGCGCGCGCTGAGCCCAGAAATCTTTCCTTTCTATGACAGCCACGGCTTCTGGATCAGCGCCACTTCAAACGAACCCTCTTCAAGGGTTAGGAGGAGCTCGCTCGACGCGTACTGTGTTGGAGGTTATCTGTAAGACTCGCAGCATAATTGGGCTGTTTGTCCCCCTCCAACACCTTCAATCTGACGCCTTCGTCTTCTTCAGGCCCTTTCCACTTACGTATATGTTTGTGAAAAATCGCAAAAAAATTGTGTTTAAAAGAACTTCTTTTTACGGGACCCGTGTGAATTTCACTTTCAAATTTCGATTTTTCTTATATTATATATCCTCCAAAAACCTGGGTTCAAGCAAAGCAATTTCAAAAATTTAGAAACAGTCGGGGGTCGCCCCTCGGCAGTGATTTCAAGTATATGTAGGTATTTCTGTCATGGAAAATTTCTCAGTGAAAATTCATCTGTATTGCAAATGTCGTTCGGAGTCGGCAGAAAAACATGTAGGACCAGTTCCATCAATTGGTAGGAAAAACTAAAAGGAGCAAGAAGTAAATTGGAAGACAAGCTAGGCCTAAAGTATCTTCGGGAAACTTACTCTAGTTAACTTATATTCACATACATATTTCAGGTTTTTAGAAAAATGTTATTGTTTTGAGAAGAAATTTCAATTTTTTTAGTGTAGAAAGTGAAGCCGCGCCACTGGTTCCATTGATCAAGGGTATTATACTCCGCTAAGACCTTGGAGTAAGTAGTTTGGAGTTCTGCTTTCTTCTCAATGCTTCGTTCAACACTGATATATTGTCGTTGAGTGGAAGGCCGAGAACTTCCTGAAGGTATTAAGTTGGGAAATCTGGCTGTAAATGGGAGTTTTACTACATAACGCCCATCAATCCTTCTAAATGTAGTTTTTTTTTGTAGTTCTCCGCAGATTACATCATCGTCTTAGAGGGTCGATGGGTCGGTCCCGTAGGGTCACCCCTCCCAACTTGGGCCTGTTCCTATTGGGGAACTTGTACCACTAGTAAACAAGACCATATCTGTCTTCTCTGCGTTGGCTGCAATCCGACATTAGATACCCCGGTATGAATATCCCGAAGCGCCCGATCCTCAAAGAGCTAATCGTTGTAAGGCACTTTCTACTTATGACAATTGCAAAGCCATCTCCATAAGCCGTAAGTTTGACGGTTCCCTCATCGAACCGCCTGAGCAGTTGGTTGAAGACCCGCGTCCATAGCGCAGGTGATAGCACCCCACCCTGCAGCGTGCATCGTCCACTATTTTCGTGGCCTCACACGATCCCCATTGTGAAGTAAACATTGTTGAAAGCCCTTAGAAGACTCCTAGATATTCCGTATGTATTCTAGGGCTTACTTTACGTTTTCCACATACTTTGGACTTTATGTACACATCTATCAGCCTCTCTAAAGTTTTGAGCAGAAATTATGTGAAGAAAATGAGCCTGTAGTGTTTGGGATACATGTGACCGATATTCCCCGCCTTTCGTAGGAAATCTACACGAACAGTTCTCCATGAGTGCGGTACATGATTCTTAGCACTCTTCCCACAGCCGCTCTACTTGAGCCTTGTATCATGACCTGGAATATACCATCTGGGCCCGGCGATTTAAACATAGAGAACGTCTCCACCCCCATTCGATCATTGTATCGGTCACCAATCCCGGCACAACCCGCTCTGTGATTGAAGTGTGAGAGCTGTCGTCTACCGATAGGAAACGTGTATCGCAAATTACCTCAAGGGACTCCCAACTATTACCTGACCATTTCCCGTTATCTTTCTTTATTAGTCCCTGGACTATGTTGCCCCTTGCTAGGACTGTTTTCATCCGTGCTGTTTCGCTGGAGCACTCTATGTCCGCACAGACATTTTTTATGAGACCCTCTTCGCCCTAGAAATTTCACGTGTTTAGATCCTGATACTCGTCCCTGAACGCTTCGCTCTCCGCGGCCTTTGCCAGCTTGAAAATTTCTTTTACCTGTCTTCTTAGAAGACTCAGCTCATTGCTCCACCATGGCGGCTTTGCTTTTCCTCTGAATCTTCTTAGAGGGCAAGCTTTGTTGTACGCAGTCATAAGCGTCCTTGTTAGGAATTCATTAGACTCCTCCAGTTCCTCCACATTGGCAACATCTTTGGTTTGTCCCAGGTTTGTTTCTACATATTTCTGGATTTTTTCTGGTTCATTGGGCTTCTCTCCCTCTTAAGGGTAGCTGAAACTGATATTCGCATGGTGCCTGCTTATTCTTCTGCTCAACTCCCACCACTGTGAGGTCCTCAGTAGTGCAATTAGGCGGCATGAATTACTGCAGTTGTTTCTTTACCATGACTGCAGCTCGCACCCTTCCTTCAGTTTGCACGTAGTAAACGCCGATTCCGCGCGCGCTGAGCCCAGAAATCTTTCCTTTCGATGACAGCCACGGCTTCTGGATCAGCGCCACTTCAAACGAACCCTCTTCAAGGGTTAGGAGGAGCTCGCTCGACGCGTACTGTGTTGGAGGTTATCTGTAAGACTCGCAGCATAATTGGGCTGTTTGTCCCCCTCCAACACCTTCAATCTGACGCCTTCGTCTTCTTCAGGCCCTTTCCACTTACGTATATGTTTGTGAAAAATTGCAAAAAAATTGTGTTTGAAAGAACTTCTTTTTACGGGACCCGTGTGAATTTCACTTTTCAAATTTCGATTTTTCTTATATTATATATCCTCCCAAAAACCTGGGTTCAAGCAAAGCAATTTCAAAAATTTAGAAACAGTCGGGGTCGTCCCTCGGCAGTGATTCAAGTATATGTAGGTATTCTATCATGGAAAATTTCTCAGTGAAAATTCATCTGTATTGCAAATGTCGTTCGGAGTCGGCAGAAAACATGTAGGACCAGTTCCATCAATTGGTAGGAAAAACTAAAAGGAGCAAGAAGTAAATTGGAAGACAAGCTAGGCCTAAAGTATCTTCGGGAAACTTACTCTAGTTAACTTATATTCACATACATATTCAGGTTTTTAGAAAAATGTTATGGTTTTGAGAAGAAATTTCAATTTTTTTAGTGTAGAAAGTGAAGCCGCGCCACTGGTTCCATTGATCAAGGGTATTATACTCCGCTAAGACCTTGGAGTAAGTAGTTTGGAGTTCCGCTTTCTTCTCAATGCTTCGTTCAACACTGATATTTTGTCATTGAGTGGAAGGCCGAGACTTCCTGAAGGTATTAAGTTGGGAAATCTTTCTGTAAATGGAGTTTTACTACATAACGCCCATCAGTCCTTCTAATGTAGTTTTTTTTTGTAGTTCTCCGCAGATTACATCATCGTCTTAGAGGGTCGATGCCGATGGTACTTCCTCTTGTTCCCAAAACCTTTTGAGGCGGTTGGAGGGAGTCCGTTTTGTAGATTTTTGCAGGCGCAAAACAGTTGTGGTCAGCTAGAGGGAAGGAAGCATACTCTTTGAGGCCTAAGTGGCAACAACTTTTCCAATTATGGGGGTATAATCGTATGATTGTTGAGAGAACATATGGTAATATTGATGTTAGAGAGAACATATGGTGATAGCACACCTTTTGCTTTTTGGACTTATTGTCTTCCCATCCCATTATTTCGATATGGTCTTTGAAACGGGTAGTGAAGAAGCTTTTGTACTCTAGAAGTTACAAAGTTTTTTGAGATCCTGGTCTAAAAGAACTCGAATTTTAGGGGTTTCCCCTTTATGTAAAACGGGAATGTTTGGGGTTGGGAGAGCTAGGTTCTCTTTCTACTATTAGCGAAATGTAAGAGGACATTCTCCGCATTGTGTGTCAGTTGAAGTGTGTGCACCAAGTGAAAATTTGCTGAACAAATCAGCAGCGAAGAAAAGTATTTCGCCATATCTATGAATTGAAAAGTTGATAAATAATATAAAATGTCTGGGTATACGAATACAAATTACAGTCCTCCGCAAATTGGACCGTCAAATGTGATGAACGGTTTGCCTACAACAACAAACAACAGTACAACGAGGTTATTTAATGGCCAGCCAAGTATTGCGCCACTGCAAATCAGTCACAACAACAAACATATATGCAGCAAACGCAACAGCAAATGCAACAGCATCAACAATTTCGCGAACAACAAAACCTCCCTTCACCAGGTGGTGGTGGTTATAATCAACAAATGAGCGTTACTCAAACGGTATTCAATCATTTGGGATCAACACAAATTGATTTATTGCAAAATCGTCATATATTGTCGCTGCGACTTTACCACTACCTCGAATTGTGCTTAACATCAATTCTCATGAATCAATAAATTGCAATCCGAATATTATGCGCTGCACCATTGCTAAAATACCAGAAAGCAATCCTTGCTACAGAAGTCCCGTTGCCATTTGGCATATTAATACATCCGATACCATGTATAAATAGCTTACCAATCATTCAATGTCCTAATATGTGCGTTGCCGTCTCTGTCGTACATACACTATCCGTTTGTGTATTTTGTGGACAGCAAGATGCGGAAGTGCAATAATTGTTACAGAATCAATGAATTGCCAGATGATTTTCAATATGATCCAGCAACAGAAAAGGGAATGTATCGGTTGCCTTGCTGGAGAGAGGAGAAATTGTTATTCCTTTCAATTACTGCCGACCATGATTGGGTGATGTAATAAAAATGCACTACCCACGCTCTGATAATGGGTACCACATAGTACTGCGACTGTTGGTGAGAATTGACCTTTCACGCCGATAATGACAAATATCGCTGACTGTGACCTGGTAATAGTTATTCTCATCGCAAAGTAGATATAGATATTTGTAGTTTCTGCAAGGGAGATACGATTTCCTTTCCCGTGAGTTACTACATTACGAATCTGCAAACACAAATATTAAATAAATATTAGCGACAGTATAGGAACAAAATATTGACTAAACCTACCGTTGCATATCCGCAACGCGTCTTAGCACCTAAACTCAATGACTGCAGCATATTTTGCTCGATTCAGAAGAAATGATTTTTGTTGCACGCTATAAATACATCACTGACTAATTAATTCTGGTCTCAAAGGATATATCTCACGATATGGCGAGGTCTCTCGCTGCGGTATATTATAGAATTCAGGCAGGAAACCAACTTACGCCACAATGTACATATCTTACTAAAGTTCGCATCGCTGGCGTTATATCGCAAAATAAACTTAGCACACATGGCCAAAAGGCTAAAGTGATTGAAAAATTGGTAAAGTAACGTGATCCTTATTCAAATTAGACCACACGTACCAGCCATCTTTTTCAAATACTTATCTATATTTTTTGCGCGCCCCATGAAAACATTTACATTACTCAGGGCAATTTAGCATAGTTGCTGCTTTCGTATTCAAAAAATGAATCTACCCCAGCACCTATACATGAATCCAGAGCCGTCCAGCGCCCTGTTTGCACATCTTTATGATTGCCAAGGAGCCAATTAGAGAACGCCGCTCCCATAAAGCGTACACAGCATTTAGAGCAATATCTTCATAAATTTGTATTACCAGTTAAGCAACTAAGTGCACCAAATTCACTAGAAATGCACCAACATCAGCTGTACCTGTGACTGACCTCTCAACTTGCGTATACCATACCGTAAATTGGCAGTACCATAAGGCATGCCAGTAGCTGTATCAAATGCGTTACGTCCACAGCTGAAACACAGTAATGGCCCTTTGCATGGCCAACCTTGCTGTAGCACAACGCCAGCGCGTCGTGATAACATATGCGCGACAATTCTTATATTTGTTTCGAAAACATTGAAGCGTTGATATCTTATCAACGTTTCAATGAGTTAGCCATGTGTCTAGATTCCGTATCTTCCTCGGACCAATTGGTGGAAATAAAAAAAATAATTTAAGGCGCGATAACCTCCGAAAGAGAGTTTTAGGCCGAGCTTCTCTTACAATTTATCGTCGTGCTCCATTTTTAATTTTGCCTACAAATTGGCGGGGATGGGACCTATAATGTTTTATGCACGGACTCCGAACGGCATCTGCGAGGCAGTATAGAGTTTTCACTCAGAGCCTTTCATGGCAGAAATACACTCGGGGTGCTTGCTAAACACTGCCGAGGGGCGACCCGTCTTAAGAATGAATTTTCTTCTATTGAAAAACTCTTATTTTTAAAAATTTTGATGTTGCTTTTCCCGGGGTGTGAAATCCAGGGCATTCGGTGTGGTAGGCGGAGCACGCTATCATCACACCATGGTGGGTAATATTTTAGCTAATTCTACAAAACTTTTGGTAGCACTGCACTCCTTCAAAGAGATAGCCGGTAGTGATCAATTTGTTATGCCCTTTGCCGGGTATACGTGATATATTAAAGCGAATCCAAGTAGATCAGCAACATTAACGCTGCATAAAAAAAATTACAAAAATGGTGCAAATAATGTTTTGAACCAATAACCCACAATTAGGTTCTGAAACGAAAAGAGAAAAAAAATCCATTATAGAAAAAATTATCAAAAAATCTGTTAGGAATTGCCCACCATACTTACGTTGTAACAGCTTGCAAAATCCCTTTTCCAAAATAACAATGTGGTTGAGGGTTAATTTATCAACCACAATCATACCATAAGGTACCCTGGGAAAATTCATGTTACGGGGGAAAACAATGGATGGCAACCCGCAAAATACCAACGGCAAGCCTCATTAGTGCGGTATATTAAGAAAGAAAAAAAAGCGGATACCGATACTACACAAAGCCAGTACCGAAACCGCCCAAAACATCAGAATCGG
>JARSSU010046525.1:0-12494 GCA_029619165.1 Eurosta solidaginis
ACAGAAGTAACTGCTCGATTAGTATGAAGGATGAGACAGACAATCATGGCGGAACGATACAAGGTGGGAGCATGGTGACATACCTACAAACAAAAAAAATTCCATGTACTTGTAAATTCGATGGACAAATGTCAAAATCGTACTGCGCCGGTAGTTGATGTATCAAATCAAATAAAAAAGGTTATAATCAGCTGTTCGATGCGGCCACCTTGTATCGTTCCGCCATGCAGACAATGACATTTGCTTTGACAAATGACATTTTTAAGCACTGAACACACCAAAAACTAAGAAGCGGAAACGGAAGCGGAAGCTACCAACAGAGTTGCATTGTGCTTTTGACTTCATTAGGCATTCGATTAGCTACTAATGAAATAATAATAGATTCGAATTTTGTAGGGAAGATTGAGCTCAATAAGCGTCTTAATGTAGAAAATTGCCTTTATTATTCAATAAGCGTGTGTGAAAATAGTATAAGAAACCCACAAGCAACAACACCTGAAAGGTTATATAGGTTGGAAGTCAAATTTATGGGAAGAACGGACTAATATAATGACAAAAAATAATAAAAGAAAAAAAACAAAAAAAAATGTTTCTTCATATTTTTTTTTACGATGGGAGGCCAAAAATAGAAAAACCAACGGCAAACGTTGTAAACTCAGTCCAAGTGGTAGACCATACTAATGCACTAGATACTATTAAGGTCATGCTTCTAATCATCTGCGTAGTTAGTTGCATTAGTTTGTTTCTGAAACTTTACTCAACCCTTAACAAATTCTTAAAAAGCGATATGCCAGCCGCATCGACGGTTTAGATAAGGCTTAACAAACTTTTTATCTGCCATCCCCAATGGGCAAATGGGAAGATACCGTTAAACTACTCATAGAAGAAAAAACGATAGGAGAAAAATCTTTCAAATGTATTAATAAAAAGACAAAAGTAAAGGCAGAAACAGTAGTAAAGCATCTCAAAATAATAGTTGAAGCATTTAACAAAATAGGAAAAACAATACAACAGTTAAATGGTAAACTATACGGCAATCGAAAAGAGCAAGCATATCAAATTTTAGAGACAAATTGGTGTCCTCACTGGCAAGATATGATATAGAATTCATAGTACCAACGAGTTTCAAAAAGGAAATAGAAATAGACTTTAGCACATTCCTGCTGGAGTCAGCCTCCGACTTAGAAGAGGAACCAGAAGTAGAACAAAAAGAAGAACAAAAACAGGAACAAAAAGAAATTTTAATAGAGACGCCAAACTACCAAACAAGAAAAGACAAAATGGCACAAACCACAGTAGAATTCTTAAAAACGGCTTCGTCAATTCTGCCTGAGTTTGATGGTAAGCCTGAGAACTTACATAGTTTCTTAGACGCACTAGATATCCTAGAACAAATTAAGGATACTCACGAGACCATAGAGTCCATGATAAAAGCTAAGCTCAAGGGAACAGCTAGAAACCTTTTGAGCACTGAAAATTCAATACTAGCAATAAAGCAAAAGTTGAGTTCAGCAATTAAAGGTGAATCTGTAGAAGTTTTGACGGCAAAACTCCTAAACGTCCAACAGCGCAGTAAAACAGTTAACCAGTACACTGCCGAAATCGAAAAATTAACAAAATCGTTGGAGGGTGCTTACATATCTGACGGTCTTGCACCTGATTTGGCAACCAAATATGCCACACAATCAGCTGTAAAGGCTATGTGTAAGAACTCGGCTAACGAAAGAATTAAACTGATAATGCAAGCAGGAACATTCACATCTATGAAGGAGGCTATTACACAATTCGCGAATAGCTGTACTGAAGTCACGGGTAACTCAAATACAGTGTTACGCCTGACGCGCTCAAAAGGTAACTTCCGAAGAAGCTACCGAAATAATAATTATCGAGGTAACCAAAACCGAAGATATTACGGTAATACTAACAGATATAATAATAACAATAGTAATAGACAAAATAATAATTTCCCAAGACGCAATTTTGGAGGTCAGTCAAGATCATCTAATCAGAGTAACACGAGCAATCTCCGTAATATAAACCAACAGCAAAACCAGCAAACTCCACTCCAACAGTAAATTCTAACGTAATAAAGTATATACATTCAACTTGCATCTAAACAGCTACATATCTTCCAATACCACTCTAAATAAGTCAACTTCAACGTTCCTGATAGATACAGGAACGGATATCTCAATAATAAAGAAGGGTCAAATTGACAGTAATGTCACGATAACTAACTCACAGATTTAAAAGCTATTGACCGAGGCATAACAAGCACACTTGGAACAGTAAAAGCAGAACTAACAGATGATAGTCTTTTAATACGATACAAATTTCACATAGTAGAAAATGATTTCCCTATCCCATGTGATGAAATTTTGGGACTCGACTTCATTACAAAATATAATTGCATTTTAGATTATAAGAGAAATGGGGACAGCCTAATACTACGGCCATACGATTACCCAGAAGGTATAGTTATACAAATGACAAGTAAACCAACAATCAATAGCGTTACAATACCCGCAAGTTCCCAAGTAATTAGACAAGTTCATATCCATAGTTACAATAAGGAACTATTAGTACCTCATTAAGAATTGACTGATGGCATTTTTGTAGCCAACACGATAGTAAACTCAAATAAAGCTTTAATACGAATAATAAATACAACAGATAAACATGCAATCATTCAAGATTATGACATCAAAACAGAAAGTTTAGAGGATTATGTAATAATTGAAAATACACCTCACTGTGAAACTAATAATAAAGAAAATAAGAAAGATTGAATAAAAATTTCCCACCCTTCGCTAGTAAATCACTCAACACATTATGCTCAGAATTCGTTGATATATTCTCATTAGAAACAGAACCAATCACGACCAACAATTTTTACAAACAAAAGTTGCATCTGAAAGATAACACTCCTGTGTATATTAAAAAGTATAGACTACCCCAAGCACATAAGAATGAAATAAATAAACAAGTAAATAAACTAATTCAAGATGCTATTGTTGAACCATCAACCTCAGAGTACAACAGCCCTATTTTATTGGTACCTAAAAAATCCCTCCCGGGCAAAGAAGAAAAAATGTGGAGTTGTTGATTTCAGACAAATAAATAAAAAATTAACAGCTGATAAATTCCCTTTGCCTAGAATAGATGATATTCTGGATCAATTAGGAAGAGCGAAATATTTCTCATGCCTAGATTTAATGTCAGGATTTCACCAAATAGAACTCAGCCCAGAGTCAAGGGATAGCACATCCTTTACAGCGGATAACGGTACTTATCGTTTCAAAAGATTACCGTATGGCCTCCAACTAGCTCCAAACTCATTCCAGAGGATGGTGACAATGGCATTCGCAGGTCTGAAACCATCACAAGAATTTTTATACATGGACGACTTAGTCGTATTAGGATGCTCCGAAAAATATATGATTAAAAATTTACGGGATGTATTCTCCACATGCAGAAAATATAATTTAAAATTACATCGGGACATATTTCTATTTTTCAGTCAAGAAGTTACTTATCTGGGACATAAATGCACAAGTACTGTAATTTTACCCGACCCAAATAAATTTAGAATTGTTCAAAATTACCCAACTCCCAAAAATGCCGATGAAGCCAAAAGATTTGTCGCATTTTGTAATTATTATAGAAGATTCATACCAAATTTCGCGGAATACGCCAGGATTCTAACAATACTTAGTAAGCAAAATGTAATTTTCAATTGGACAGACGACCGCGAGAAATCTTTTAACTACCTAAAAAATCCATTAATTAGTCCAAATATCCTACAATATCCCAATTTTGATAGAGAGTTTTTATTACACCGACGCAGTGGTTTGCTTGCGGTGCTGTGCTAAGCCAAGAATATGAAGGAAAACAATTACCCATTGCCTATGCCTCAAGATCATTTGCAAATGGCGAAATAAATAAAGCCACGATCGAAAAAGAATTGGCGGCCATACATTGGGCCATTATATATTTTAGACCATATGTTTATGGCAGAAAATTCACAGTGAAAACGGATCATCGACCTTTAACGTATTTATTCTCGATGAAAAACCCTTCAACCAAGTTAACTAGAATCAGGTTAGATTTGGAAGAGTATGACTTTGGGGTGGAGTACATAGCCGGAAAAGAAAATTACGTGGCAGACGCTCTGTCGCGAATAGATATCAATGATTTGAAAGAAATGTCAGTACATGCATGTAAAATAATGAAAGTCACGACAAGATCGCAAACTAAAAATAATTCCAGTAATAATAGTAATAGAAATGAAGAGAAGGAAGAAAAGTCACAAGAGAACCCTATAATATACGAAGCGCTTAATAAATGTGAAGTAAAAAGACTAGTCCAGCTCGTTTTCGATCTCCGAAATTATATTTCAAAAAAGGAAAGAAAATTTGTAGTGAAATAAATACAGAGAATCAAATTGTTGAGACGAAGATTGACTTAGGCCAATTCTTTACCAGGCTTATGGAAAAAGCCGGCAATTTGAAATTAAGAAAATACAGTTGTCCTTAGGAGACAAATTGTTTAATTATAATCGAGTAGACACATTTAAAGAAATAGGTACCAAGTTCTAAAAATTTAACTATGGCATTAACTCCGGAGGTTGTGCATGTGACGAAAATGATAAAATTAAAAAGATTCTTCAAAAATATCACGATGATCCTGTTAATGGTGGCCACCCAGGAATCAATCGTACAACTATAAATAAGACAAAAATATTACTGGAAAATATGAAAAATGATATAAGAAATATATAAAGAAATGCGTAAATTGTAATAAGAAAACAATTTATAAAAATTTAAAAGAACCAATGATTTTGACTGAAACACCACCGAAGGCGTTCGAAACAGTACAAATAGATACAATTGGACCTTTACCAAGATCATTAAATGGAAACGAATACGCTGTCACTCTGATATGTGATTTGACTAAATACTTAGTTGCAATTCCTATACAGAGCAAACTGCAAAACAGTAGCCAGAGCCATATTCGAAAATTTCATCTTAATTTATGGAAGTATAAAACAATAATAACGGATATGGGATCTGAATATAAAAATAGCTTGTTTAAAGAACTATGTAAACTTCTCAATATTGAGCACAAAACATCTACGCCGTATCACCAACAAACGTTAGGCACTGTTAAACGTAGCCGTAGAACTTTCAATGAATATGGGCGTTCATACATATCCATTAACAAAGAGGACTGGGATGAGTAGCTTAAATATTTTGCATATTGTTACAATACTACCCCATCTACAGTCCATAACTATTGCCCATTGGAATTGATCTTTGGCAAAAAACCCCAGCCTTACGAATTTTTACAAGAAAATACGGTAAGCCCATTGTATAGTTATGAGGCTTACGATAAAGAAATTAAATATAGGTTACAAATAGCACAGGATAGAGGCTTTAAATTAGTAAAAGAGGCTAAAAAAACAAATTCACTAAAAAATATTCACTACACAAAACAAGTAAGGAAGGCTAAGTTCGGTGTAATCGAACATTACATACTCAGTTGAGAGCTATGGAGACAAAATAAGGGAAAATCACTAGTAGGAAAATGAACCTATGGTAACCCTGAAATGTGTTTGTATGACATGTGTATCACATGGAAGGCATTAAAGAGTATTTTAAAGGGAGTGGGCCTTAGTTCTATAGGTGGACACCATTTCGAGATATCGCTATAAAGGTGGACCAGGGGTGACTCTAGAATTGTTTGTACGATATGGGTATCAAATGAAAGGTGTTAATGAGTATTTTGAAAGGGTGTGAGCCTTAGTTCTATAGGTGGACGCCTTTTCGAGATATCGCCATAAAGGTGGACCAGGGGTGACTCTAGAATTTGTTTGTACGATATGGTATCAAATGAAACGTGTTAATGAGTATTTTAAAAGGGAGTGGGCCTTAGTTCTATAGGTGGACACCTTTTCGAGATATCGCTATAAAGGTGGACCAGGGGTGACTCTAGAATTGTTTGTACGATATGGGTATCAAATGAAAGGTGTTAATTAGTATTTTAAAAGGGTGTGGGCCTTAGTTCTATAGGTGGACGCCTTTTCGAGATATCGCCGTAAAGGTGGACCAGGGGTGACGCTAGAATTTGTTTGTACGATATGGGTATCAAATGAATGGTGTTAATGAGTATTTTAAAAGGGTGTGGGCCTTAGTTCTATAGGTGGACGCCTTTTCGAGATATCGCCATAAAGGTGGACCAGGGGTGACTCTAGAATGCGTTTGTATAATATGGGTATCAGATGAAAGGTGTTAATGAGTATTTTAAAAGGGAATGGGCCTTAGTTCTAAAGGTAGACGCCTTTTCGAGATATCGCCATAAAGGTGGACCAGGGGTGACTCTAGAATTTGTTTGTATAATATGGACATCAAATGAAAGGTGATAATGAGTATTTTAAAAGGGAGTGGACCTTAGTTCTATAGGTGGACGCCTTTTCAAAATATCGACATAAAGGTGTTTGTACGATATGGGTATCAAATTAAAGGTATTAATGAGGGTTTTAAAAGCGAGTGGTGGTAGTTGTAAATGTGGAAGTGTCACACCCATTTACAAAGTTTTTTTCTAAGTTATATTTTGCGTCAATAAACCAATTCAATTACGATGTTTCATCGCTCTTTTCGTATTTGCTATAGAATTATGGCATTTTTTAATTTTTCGAAATTTTCGATATCGAAAAAGTGGGCGTGGTCATAGTCGGATGTCGGCCTATTTTATACCAATACGAAATGAGTTCAGATAATTACTGTGAACTGAGTTTAGTAAAGATATATCGGCTTTTGCTCAAGTTATCGTGTTAACGGCCGAGCGGAAGGACAGACGGTTGACTGTGTATAAAAACTGGGCGTGGCTTCAACCGATTTCGCCCTTTTTACAGAAACAGTTATCGTCCTAGAATCTAAGCCCCTATAAAATTTTCACAACGATTGGTAATTTTTGTTCGACTTATGGCATTAAAAGTATCCTAGACAAATTAAAATTAAAAAGAGCGGAGCCACGCCCATTTTGAAATTTTCTTTTTTTTGTATTTTGTTGCACCATATCATTACGGGAGTTTAATGTTGACATAATTTACTTATATACTGTAAAGATATTAACTTTTTTTTTAATTTGACTTATTTTTAAGTGGGCGTGGTCGGACGGACATGGCTCAATCAAATTTTTTTCGATCCTAATGATCTTGATATATGGAAGTCTATATCTATCTCGATTCCTTTATACCTGTACAACCAACCATTATCCAATCAAAGTTAATATACTCTGTGAGCTCTGCTCAACTGAGTATAATAATATTCACTACGAGACAAAATAATATTCACTATAAGGAAATAAAAGAGGAGATGTAGTGTTAGTAAAAATGAAGGTAGAAAAAATCGATAGAAACAATAATTTTACTCTAATACCCTATAAAGAAGAAAATATTGATAATAACATAATGACACTTAATCCCATCTAGAATAGGAAATGAGGATAAGAAAAATTTCTCAGTAACATAGAGAAGGGCGATATCATATTTAATAAGAAAATACTAATACACAACATAGACTTAAATTAGTAAGAATAAGAAAATTTTCAACCTAACAAACACAGAAATACAAAAGAAATACAAATTAATTTCATACAATTAATTCATACTTACTAAATAAATAGAATGCTCATGCATCTCCAAATGCATGGCCTTCTGAAAAAACGGAGATGTAGTGTAAAAAGGAAGCCATATTTAATGCCAATATTTAATCAGTCTATCTGCTACCCTGATACAAAAATAGTACTAAATGTCAGTCTACACATAAATATGCATTTGATATCGGACATAGCCAGTACACAAACGATGTTAACACAGTGTGTGATACAACACACAACCAACACAATTTGATTCCAGCAATTTGCAAACATTGCATTTCCCACAGAAGTCAACATGGCTCAACACAGATGTGTAGGTACATATTTTGAGTATCGTTGGTTAATGTTAGGTATGTAGTAGAGTATGCTATGCTAGGTAGATTATGCATGTAAGTATGTATGCTTAATGTAAATATGTATGTAAGAATATGTTTAGAATAATTTAATATAAACTAAGCTGAATATTTTGAATAAAGAAGACCTTCAGCATGCGCTCACTGATGGTCAAAACTCATTTACCTGCATTTAATCTTTTATGATATTATGCACATTAAATTGTGACAGAAAGGTACAGTGCTTGTGATGAAGTTTACCTTTACGTACAAATGACGGCGATGTGATCCTGGCGACGTGAACCTGCTGGCGTTTTTGTCAGCGTATTCTCGAGAATTTCTGCATTGGTCGCTGGTCAATCATAAAAGATCCCGTTGTCCGTTGATGACAACCGCTATGTCGCGAAAAGTCTCTTGTGTTAGAAGGGGAAAGCGCACACAGCACTCAACGCACATATACTGCATGTGGTGCTGACAACCTGCACGCACACACAGTGCATGTGTACGAAATACATGCATGTGCTGGCATGCACACTAATGGCGGCGTGAGAGTGTGGGTGGCTGGTAAATGTTATTACAACGTTAGGCATGGGTGCACCGTCATCAAGAAAAGTTAGGCATTGGGCCTAAACATGCGCCGTCCCCTTGCGTATGCAACCTCACGTCCTCCAAGGATCACCGACCGTGAAGAGAGGCAAATATAAACACGTATATTAATTATAACTCATTTAACCTAACTAGACGGCCAGTCCGCCGGCTGGGCGGCACGCAAGATGCTTTCATAGTATGCAACCTGTTGCTGATGTCCTCGGGTCATTCGCCACTTAGGGCGTCATGATTAGAGGTTGACGAGCGATGTTGTGCCTAGACTAGGGATTGAGAAGAGAAGTAAGGAGATATACATGTTCGTATTTCTCTTGCCGTTTAAAGAAAGACTTCCATTTTTTGAAAAAAAATCGTACTATTTAATGCACAATCTTAATTGTAAATGCACAATCTGAAATAAAATAAAAGTGCAAACACCACATAACCCTTCAGCATACTAGATCAGGTTGGGTCCCGAAGTACCCACCCGAAGATCGTACTTTACGCGACAGCGCCCCGCAAGGTGTCAACGACTCCCGCGTTATCACACTCGGCATAGGCGTCGACGCCGATAACACGGCGGATAGTGTAGAGCATAAAAGTGTGGATCAGCCAGGCGAAACATGTTCGTAGAGTTCGCACTGCTGGCGTCGACACTATGCGAAGGGCTGACACGCTGACGTCCCGGATGCATACCCTATAGTTCGTCACCGTCCTGCTGGCTGGTTCCCGCGGAGTCGCAACACAGAGTAACACAGAGCCGACCTCGTCCGGCTCGTCCTCTCCGGCAGCGTGGGTGATCGGAAGAGCTAAATCCGCTGCGCCAGCCTGCGATCGATCGTTGTGGGGGAATCAGGACGTCCGTAAGCGCATGAATGAGCTGCAGTCGCCTCGCCCATCGGCTTTTCCAATTCACCTTGACGATCGCAGGAGGGTCGGCGAAAGGCTTGCCATCGCCGGTCGCAGAGTTGGGTTGGTCCCAAGGTATGTTATCATAGGAATATCGTTTTCGAATGCGAATAGATAGGATAGCTGGCGCGCGGCCATGGGTGGGTGTGCCAGTGTACGCTCTTGGTATCCGTCGCTGGGGAGGAGTCCGTCCGTGCTGTGTGCAGCTGGCGTAGCCGAGTAGCCGGGTTTCTGCGATTCATGACGGATGGGATGACTCTGAATGCGACGTTTCTTTTGGGTGCGGAAAGCCCGTGATTCCGCGCCCCTCTGCTTCGTTTCTCTGGCTAACAGGGTGTCGGAACGGCGGGTCCGTGGTGGTGCGACTGTGTGATTGGCTTCCGCCTGGACGATTTTCGGTGCCATGCGATACATGCTGACTCAGAGCGTGAATGGATAGCACTTCATCCGTATCTTCTCTGCTTGATGGGACCCTACTCCTCATGGATGACCCGTCTCCATTTCGCGCTCATTCTCTCCTCCTCTTCCACTTTCTGTGGCCAACTCTATAGGCTCTGGTTTCGGTGAAGCACTTCCATAGGTAAATGTAGTGTTGTGTGGGTGGTCGGCCCATCGTCGGCACCTGCATCGCTGGAACAATTTTCGCGCGATGCGAGAACCATCGATAAGCAATTTTGGCAATAGTTAAAGCGTTTGATCTCGCGCACCGTTGCAGAGTGGTCCTTCGCCCTTGTAGACGGCCACGAGCGGAATCGGAGGTCGAGCGTCACAGAGAGGACCAAGCTGGTGCTAGCGCGCCGCTGGCATTCGGTTCTTTTAACGCACGATGTGTAGCGAGTCATCTAATGCGAGAATATGGAAGAAACAGAAAAGTACACTCGTTTACATTATGATGCACTAGTGTCCACGCGTTTGGTGCGAGTGAGGTCCGTTGCTGCGTGTGGGAGATGATAAAGTGGCAAATGCCTAATCTGCTAAGGGTTTCTGACCTGAACTTTGCAGATTGCAAGGCTTGCTACACGACGTGTTCTATCTGCCCGTATAATTATGCGAAATGTTATGTGCCACCCTGTCGCATGTTGCTTTTTTCAGCTGAAGAGCTGATGTGAATATTTGTAAAGTGAGATATGTATGGATGATCTAGGGCCGTGAAAGGAGCTGACTCGGGACCTTTCATTTTCGGGACTAGGACTTTCTTTGTACCGATGCCTTAATCATGACTGTTTTTGTTGAAACAACAAGTTTCTGCTCGCCAAAAAAAACCAAGCAATACCGACGGCAAAAACAAATCAAAATCAAAAAGATGTATCCCGAAAGGTGTAAGTTCTGTAGTAAATTTTGCTGGACAAAATGTCTTGGATCACAGTCACCGATGGACAGATGGATTCAAACAAAAGGTTTGGACTTCACGAGTTAATACAAGCTCAGCATTAGTGAGCTATTGCTGCAGCACCTCATGTCAAGCATTTGTTAATATATCCGGCGTAAGTCACTATAAGCCTGATGAAACTCATATCTACACAGAAAAGGATCACGGACACGGTTTCGATTCCATGTCGAAATTATGTTTAGAATGGGAGAAGCTGCAACATTGCCAGCTCTGTAACTCATTGTAGAGGAATAAAAATACCCACAGGTGTGGTAACTGGACGTACTGGTATTATGATTGAGAATATTGGCTTCCTTTTAAGTTAGTGTAGGTGGTCTTTTGGGCAGTGGCAACATATTTTACCTTGGATTCACGTGAATGATCTTTGTACATGGATGATCTCTGTGGGCTGATAATACATGCAATCGAAAGTGACAACGTTGAAGGCGTACTTAATGGTGTTCCACCAGAAATTGTAACAAATGGTGAATTTCAAAGGCGTTTGCTTCTGCTATGAATCGCCCTTGTCTCTTCGCGATAACCCGAATTTATTGTGCAAAACTATTTTTGCAAAATCGCTCGGCTTGTGGCTTCAAATACAAATATCCAATAGCGAAGGATGCTTGTACGCAAGTTGTTCAAAATTACTTCGTAATGTTTATAAAAAAAGATAACTTGGCGCATAATCATAGTCCAAATAAAACAGGTTCCAAACCCAGTCCCAGCCTTTTTGACAGATAGCTCATAGAAAATTATGTCAAAAAGCTGCAACTAAATCTAAAATCCACTCCACCTCGACCACGTTTATAACTCTCTAACAACTAAATTTGTACATCAAAATTGTGATATACGAGTGAAAAAAATGCTTTCAAATTGTATGGCCAATTTGGGCCAGTTAAAACCGTACACCATATTTTTCGAGACTAATCAATAAAGAGTTAAGAGACGAGATATAACCAATTTTTTACAAGCTGCGGCCTTTTCATAATAATTTTTATTTCGCCTTAAAAAAATTTTTCCAGTGGAACTAACGATTTTGAGAACCGGCATAGGCTGCACCATGATGTCAATTACAGGGGTATGTAGCGAGAAAAGCACCTTTGTAGTACATTAGTAGTGTCATAAATTTCTAAACGCCAACATGTTTTGGAGGGAATGATTCGTTTTCTACTAAAATATTGCGTGAATTGATAGGGATTTGTACTCTTTCAGATTTGTTAAAGAGCGCCGTAGTAGAATTTTGTTCCAAATACCCCAACCGAAAGTTCGTTTCAAAAGACTCCCTACGTGAGCATAAGTTCAATGCTTTTGACATAACGAATTTAATAAAAGGCTTTCTGAGATAGGCGTTCTTTAATATGATTCCAATATAGAGCGCTTTGTAATGAGAAATTTGTCCTCCCCTAATATTTTAAGATTGGACGATTTTGAACAGGCAGCCGACATGGGGTGGTAATCTCTACACGCAGCCGCACTGAATTGAAAAAAATAAGGGAAATTGCTTATTGTTTTAGAGCTTTATATTCTGTCCTTGCTTTGACGAATAGTTAAACTTTTGTAGCGTCCTGCTAAACAGAGAGTATTCGCCTTTTATTCAGAGATTTTGGAAGATCCTTCCGTTTTAAGTATTCGTGTAAATG